>BRYA01000575.1:61051-73612 GCA_030267965.1 Triparma columacea
GGAGGGGAGTTATGACAGGGGAGGGTAATGGACGAAACTACATTTCACACACAAAACACTCTTTTCATTTGAGACCCAACCCCAAGGATTCTATCCGAATCCACCTCATTACCTCATCCCTAACCTTCATGGGTGAAAAGGTTATGGTTGACGTAGAATACGGAGAGAACGAGGCGACTCCGATTTCCCCACAGCCTAAAAACGAGGGTGCAATGGATCGCGTCGTTGCAAGCATCAAAGCAGATTTTACAGGAGTGAGTCAATTCTCGATTCATAAAGAGTCATGAAAAGTGACACACACACCTCTAACCCCTCCCCCCCTTCACCTCCCATATCTTCCCAAACCAGTACATCCAAGAATTCAGTTACTTGTCTCGTATCTTCCCCTGTCTCTTCACCTCCCTAAACAGCCGAAAAATGTCTGCCAAGGTAAACTCAGATCTCCATACAAACATGCAGAACTTCGACGTCCTTATCTACGGTAAGGTAGGTTGCGGTTACTGCGCACGTGCAATAGCCGGTATAAAGAAAGAGCAGTCATCCGGTTACAGGAAAGGTTTCAGCATAAAGGTTGTAGAGGTCACTGGGAACGATGAGATGTCTGCTGAGGAGCAGGCTGAGACTAAGAACATGCTACGTCGTCGTATCGGTTTGTTCGATTTAACTTTCCCAGTGATAATAATCAAGGGTGTATACGTCGGTGGTAGTGACGTTATACTTCAAAGCATAGAGGAGGAGGAGTTCTCTGAAAAGCTAACGCAGAGGAGGATGGGGTATGATGAGGACGAACCGATTAGGTGGAACCCGACGCTTGAGGCGAAGGAGAGTAAAGCGAGACTGTACGAGGTGAGGAAAGGGGGAAGGGGAGGGGAGGGGGAGAAGATATAATACATGAGCAAGGTACCTCTCCTTTCGCTAACCCCCCCCCCCTCCCTCCCCCCCCCCCCACACAGGTTCCAAAGATTAGGGGGGCTGAAGGGTACCCTGACTGGCCCTGGTGGTCCTTCCACTTTTGCTTCCACTCCAACATCGTCCGCTACACCTCTGTGCTTCACATAATCCTGATGCTCGTCTGCGGTGCTCTCCTCAAGGCCGGCGGTAGCTCTGAGAGTTTCGCCGTAGGCCTGATTTGGTACTACTCAATAGAACTAACCTGCACGTGCCTTTGGGGGCCGTCTCCTTGGACACTGATGGGAGTGTTCTGCACGTTCTTCTTCTGGAACTCCAGGGGAAACGCGGCCTTCAGCATACCCTACAAGGTCGTCTTCGCTGCGTACTGTTTGGGCCTATTCCCGCTGCTCGTAAAGAGGCGAGACCTCACAGACGAGGCCTCGAGAGCTGACAACACCGACAGCCTCATCAAGGCGCTCGGTGGCTTCGTGGTGAATTCCGCACTCCTGGCGTACTTTAGATTCTGACCCGGGTCGCTCGCCGCAGGCGGGCTACTCAAAACCGTGGAGTACCTCCGCGTCGCGTGCTGCGGGGGGAAGGCGGGGAAGAAGAACTGAGCGTTTTTTTGGGGGGGACACAGGCTTTTCGATTGAGGCACTTTTGGGCTCGAGGAATGACGAGGGGTGAACATCTATTACCTCTTTGAAATGTCGAGCGAAAGATAATCGAAAATAAGCTTTACTGTGCAAACACTGGCGTATTTATCGCATTTCAGTCTTCGTGAAAGGTCACGAAAATTTTGTTGTCTTTGGTTCGGATTTGGGCAAGAGTCCAGCTTGGATTCCTTAATTATACAAAATTGCAACAAATTTCACACCGTCAACATCATAGAGCCCAAATTCGCGCTCCGGTTGACTACGTGCCACAACGCAACTTCCCGGACCTATCATTTGCAAGGTTCCGAGTTTAGATCTTTCAGTTAGCCAACGCCCCTTCCAGCAGCTTCATGTCGTCTGAAAAAACAGTACCTAGATCAACGAAGGTGCTTTTAGGAATTGGAGAGGCCGTAATGATTTCGAACACCCTCACGACTGGGTGAGTGTCGGGGCTGGGGGGGATGGAAAAGGGAAGAGTTGTGAAGTGTGGTTTCGTGCCTTAAAAGGAGGGCCAAGGGAATCAAGGGAATCCGTTCAAATACCCGTTTTTAAATCTCTCACCCCCCACCACTACCAGCTTCTTCCTTAATTCATATCTTCTCGAGGTGAGTTCCCCCCCCTTCTTGGTGCCCCCCACTCCTCCTTGTTCACACTCCCCCCCCTCCCCAGACCGCCTGCCTAGATGGAGTCCATGTAGCCGTGATCCAGGTTGTCCAAGGGTTTTTCGACGTCATTAACGATCCTGTTGTTGGAACGCTCTCCGACAACACTCGCACCAGATGGGGGCGCAGGCGTCCCTGGATGCTCCTCGGGAGTTTGATCCTTCCCTGTAGCTATTGGTTGCTGTTCTGTCCGAGCCCGTTCTCCAGCGAGGACTTCAAACTGTTGTATTACATGGTTTGTTTCTGCGGGGTCAGGTGAGAGCTCAAGGAGCCAGCGCCTTTGATGACATACATCCTGCGCACTCACCCTGTTTTCATTTCACAGCTTGGGCGTCACGTGCATGAATATTAGCATATCTGCTTTAGTACCTGAACTCACCGACGATTACGACGAGAGAACCTCGCTCTCCTCCTACCGCCTTGCTATTGGCAACCTTTCTGCCTTCGGTTCTCTCATGGTTATGACCCAGATGCTCTCAACTTACTCTGCATCTGAAAAGGTCGAAGGCTACCGCAACTCGGCCTTGGTCGTGGCGATTATCATGGCAACATTCGGGTTGGTTTGCTTTGCGTTTATTAGGGAGAAGTTCAAGATGACGCTCGAAGAGAACGTGAACTCAGTCAAAGTTCCCCAGTCCCCTAAGTCAATTTCGAAGAGGAAGAAAAGTTACGACGAGATGATCGAAGAGAACGACGGCCTTAACTCGGCCGACGTTAGGGTTAACAGAAAGCTCAAGGACGAAATCAAGCTGGTCCTCGAAAACAAGGCGTTCCTATGGTTGGCAGGGATCTGGCTGTGCGGTCCCACCGCGCTTTTCGTTCTCCAGTCGTCCCTCGTGCTTTACTGCAAATATATTTTGAACGACGAGACGCTCATAACAATGATCATCCTTATCGTCCAGGGCTGCAGCTTTGCGTCCCTCCCCTTCTGGCTCAAGCTGTCCAAGGCAAAGGGCAAGAGGTTCGCGTACAACTGCGCGGCAGTTGGCCTCATGGTCTTCACGTCTCTTCTGACTTTCAACAGCAATTTATTGTTCGGCTATATCTGTGCATGCGGCATCGGGCTGAATCTTATCGTCGTGTACCTTATTCCGTACTCCATGCTTCCCGACTGTATCGAGGAGGATGAGTACAGGACTGGGCGCCGACGCGAGGGAATATATGTTGGGTTCTTTGGTTTCATGATGAAGATCTCGGTGACTCTAGCCATGGGGTTCACCAACGTCCTCCTCAAGATCGTAGGTTACCAAGCCCCAGTTGAGACTTGCGGGCTTGGAGTCGATGAAGTGGCTGAGGAGGATGAAGTTGACAGTAATGGAGAACTGCCAGCCAGCCAAAATGACGCCACCAGGAAGGTTATCAGGTTTTTGGTTGGTGTCGGCCCAGCCTGTTTTTTCGCAATCGCCTTGCTTTGCGTTTCAAGGTACCCTATCACCAAGGACTACCACGACAACTTGCTTAGGAAGATTCAAGAGAAAAAGAAGCTTGGGATGTCAAACGCTCCGGGCAGTGTGCGGGTGCTGCGCTCAAAAAGCCAGGAAGAGGAGAGGAATGGTGGAAGGGGAATTGAACGCGACGATTTCGGAGTCAATACAACGGCTGTCACGCTCAAATTTGATGAAAAGCAATTGTAAGCACGACTGTTGTTGAAGTATATATATCAGATCAGATTATTTTAGACGCGACAGTACCGGGCGAGTGGATGCTACGTATTTGCTGGCTGGTTATGGGTGTGTGAGTAGGGAAGGATTATTATTATAGATATTATTATTACTAAGGATATTATTATTATATTAAGAGCAAATTGTGTTGCCTTGGCCAACGCTTGAGAGGAAGGCTGTGTATATAGGGTCCGTGCGACTCTTTGGGTCGATTTGAGGGATTCGGAAGGAGGAAGGGTGCAGCATATAGATACAATTTTGTTATTGGGAAGTTATAGCGTACTTGAAATGACAATCTGGGAACAAACGCCGATCTTAGGACCGGAAACACGACGACATGGAGGCATAGACGAAGTTCAAGGTGTGAAAAATTAACTTTCCAAAACCCTCAAAACAATTTCTGAATACACCAATCTCATTTACATCGCATTATCGTATTCGTTGCAACAAGAAGATCGATATTACTACACAACACTCAGAAAATAGAGTTTAACGGCTTTAAGTGTTGACTGAAGCATAATACCTAGCTCACACCACTCCCGGCCAACGTCGTGAGCACAAGCAATTTACTCCTCATTTGGAAGGTAAGAATGTGAAGAGAGGGACGAAATGGCTTTACATTGGATCGGAGCGGTATATTGAGGGGTTCTATGGGCCTGATCGTGATAATGAGGCCTGCCCCCACCCTGCAACTTGCCTTCCAGGATGAGGACTGGCGTTAGGCACTTGCGATGGACTCTCACAGATTGGGTAATTTTGGGAAAATATGAAATCGCGCAATAATGAACCACCTTACGCATATGCCATCTTACAATATCTTTACTCACACCAAAAAACGCCGCTCCGCCACCTTTTTTTTACGCACGTCAACCGTGAACACATGATTTTCAGCACCCAATCAAGATCGTCATGGAGGGCGAGGTTGAAGCAGATGCGGGAGTCGTGAATGGCGCCGGCAAGACAAACTATGCCTCCGAGCCCCCCTCAGCCCCCAATCACACACCCTCCGCAATACATGGCCCGGTAGATATCGATTATGCAGCTCTTGGTCTCGAACAAGGTAGACTTGTGAAACTTCTGAACGACCGAGGAGCCATTGAAGGCCTCATAGACAACTCTACCGGCGTCGATGTGAAAGTTATGGAGCTCGCTGGTGTCTTCCACGACGAGCGCGACAAGATCATTAACTATATCCTCACCGATTGTGAGCAGGGCAAGTTCCGGAGGAAGACCCTCCAGGAGTATGACGAAAAGGAAGGAGTCATTCACAGACTCGTCTACTGGCAGCACTACGGCAGGGGGAATAAGTTCGTCAAATTTCTCCTCGACGTTAGCGTCGTCTCTCCTGACGAATCGACGAACATTATGGAATTAACATCCCTTGATGAGGATGACCTATCTGATGAGGCCACTGCAAAGCTTGTTGAGATTCTAGCGCCAATAAAGACCAAGACTGTCCAACGAGGTGTCATTAAGGGGCAGCTCAGCTTCACTGATTTCGAGTTTGGACAAACTGTAGTCACCGTGGTGGGAACTCTTAAGGCAGAGGAGAGGGTAACAGAGATGAAATCAGAAGTTGATGTTCGCACAGTCAAAAGCTTCAAGAGCGTGAGATCCACGAGATCTAGTGTTGAAGGCAAGAACAGTGGCAGGACCAAGAAGGGAGATGTCAATGCTGCGTATACCTCATTGAAGGGAATTCTCAATGAGGTCATGGATGAGTTCAGACAGCCTGCTGTCATTGATGAGAGGAGGAAAATGCACTTTGTGGAGGAGGTCATGCCGAGGGCACCGCCTCTGACAAGAGAGGAGGATGCAATGTTGGAGAGGGTTGGGGGGCTAGAGAAGAAACTTTACACAGAGGGGAAGAGAATCAAAGGGACACTAAAGGAGGGAGTAGACAAGTTCCTGTGGAGAGAGGGGGACAAGGTGTGGGCAGCCTTTGGAGTCACTGTGGACAAGTCAGCAAAGGGTGTATTGGAAGAGCAATTTGTGCTTGACAAATATGAGTGGTCAGAGGAGCACTTCAAAAATAATGGGAACTTACAAAGGGTTATCAGGAAGGACGTTGATGGAACTAGAAGCATGCACTATCATTATGGCGTGAAGGTCCCCGCCACCACCAATAGACTATTTGAGATGTGGTTCACTTGGAAGCAATTCAATCTTGAGAATGGGCGGACTTCATATATGGTAGCTTTTGTGCCGCTGACAGAGTACCCTGGAGGAGGCTTCAAGGACCTAAGCAAGGATGGATATGTGTTGGGAGAGTCGACAGGAGTATACATCATATCAGAGGTTGCCCCAAATGTCTGCAGGGTGACACGCATCCAATCTGTTGACTTGAAATTTGAAGGTCTTCAAAAAGCAGTGATGGACATTGCAGTTGACTACCTTGCAAAGAGTCAACTCAAGCAGGCAAACTTACTGCAGAAGAAGTTCAGGAGAAATGGGAAGAAGGTTGATGCCGAGGTCAGGGGGGCCTTGGTGGAGAGGATGAGGGAGGGCGTTGAGTTGGAGGAGGACCAGAAGAAGGTGTTTGGGGAGCTGGAGAAGCTGTTTGGAGGTGTTGGTGGATGGGACGATATTGCTTCACCTTATCAAGGTGTCAAGATGGGAGTGAAGCATGGGCAGCAAAAGACAAATGAGAGGAGCATCATGCTTATGCAAGCTGAAGGAATGGCAGATTGCACGGCTGAGGAAGGTAAGTGGTATTAAGGGGGGGGGAGAAAAGAAATGCCAAATGATTTTATTAACCACCGTAAACCCACAGCTGCTGCGTGGTATTTCTTGCTCTGCAGCAGGGCAAGAGCCTATACGGACAGAGAAGAAGGAAACCCAGCAAGGTTTGAGATCAGAAAACAGGGAGGGAGGATCAATGAGAAATTCTTTGCATTTGTCAAAAAGATGCCGGGGCTGCTACAAAATAGAGAGTTTTTGATGCACTTCATTTGGAAGCGGGACGAAAACGACAGAGTGTCAGTAGGTGTCAAGCCAATAGGTGAAGAGGTTGACTACGGAGGTAGCATGGGCAAATTGGCAAGGGGGACAACCACAGCAATCTTCACTGCTACCAATGTGCAAGCTGTTGAAGGTGAAGTAAATCAGTGTCATATAAACATCAGACAGAAGTTCGATTTGGGCGGTCATATTCCAGTTCCTGTTTTGAACCGCTTAGGCCCCAAAGTCTTAGGAGTTGTTTACTACATTGCAAAAGTTTTCCAGCGGGATGAAGAGGTTGATAAAGCTGCACTGGCCTCTCTTGCCAACATCATCAAGAATGAGTGCCAAGATTATACTGATGAGGAGAAGGCTGCAATCAGGAAGGGGAAGGAATTCTATGAGAAGTGCAAGGAGGACGAGAACTTTGATGATTTGAAAAGTCCTGATGAGAGGGTCAAGATGAAGCTAGTTCATGTTGATGGGGCAAGTCTTTGCACTGGAGTTGCTACTACTGTGGTTGATGCGAGTGTGGAGGAGTGTGCAGCAAATGAAATAATCGGTCTTAACAGCAGAGACGAAATGAAAAAAGCCAAAATGAATGGGATAACCACTATGAAGGTAGTAAACGTCAATCTCCACACTCTCTACTACATAACAACAAGGGACCTTGGCATCCCTGGCTTTGCTTCTCGTGATAGTAGGAGTAAAGTTACGTGGTTCAAGCAACATGACGGCAAAGCCATTATTTATTTTACAGACACTGAGGATCTCAAGGAAGAATTTCCAGTGAAGGCTAGGAATATATTAATGAAGGGACACTCAGTATGGATATTTGAGCCCCTTCAATCTGTTGGAGATGTGCCACAAACATCAGTGACTTTCACAACAAAGGTAGATCTTGGCGGTGTCATTTTCTCTTCCATCGTGAACAAGATTGCACCAAGGTTTCTTGCACAAGTCTCAGACTTGAGGAAGAAGTTTGACAAGAGCCAAGAGATCGACATCTTCAAGAGACAGCAGATCATTGAAAAGTTTGAGGAGATGGCAATTGAGGGGGCACCAGGGATTGAAAGTCATTTTGATGAGATTGATGGAGCTCAAGAGATCAGTAGTGGGTTGTCTGGAATGACGATGATTAAGGCAGAGAAGGGGATGGGATGGGGAAAGACTTCAATAACTGCGAGAGCATCCCACAAGGAAGTTGCAGCTTTCTTCTGGGGTCTTAAAAGCGGAGTTGACTCCAAGCTCAAGCTCCACAGAGTTAACAACAAGACACTTGTAATCACAGTTGAACACAAAGGGCAATTTACTGCTGCTAGGTTTGGCGAAATATATCAGAATAAGACGGAGATTGATTTGATGACCAGGCATAAGGCTGCAAGCAAAAAGAATGTAATTAAGCACCTGAGCATTGCAACTGATGCTGCTTACCACTTTGACAACCTTCTGTGGAGCACAGAAGCAGGGGAACAGGATGGGAGGAGGTTTGGAGAGCAGCTGATGGAAAGAGTGAAGAAAAGGAATGTCGGGGACAGTAAAGTAGAGGTAGTGAGGGAATATATCGCTGCCAATAGGGCACTGAAAAATACTACAGAGCAGCATGGTTTCATGAGAACTATGCTGTATGCTGTGGTTATGAACAAATTTAAAAGAAGAGCAACAAATGAGGGAGATGATAAGAGTGAGGAGGGAGCCAGGGGATGGGAGATTGGAAGTGCAATGACAACAGTCATGTTGACCACAGCAACTGCTGCTCATGCTGTAGATGAGTGGGCACATCAATTTACTGAAGTGCAAGAAGTCATGAATGAACAACCTTGGTTCAGACCCTTTCTTGAGAAGATAGTTATGAAACTATTTATGAAGTCTAACTTAGGCTTGAAGGCAAGGGTCACTGTTGGTGCTGCCACAAGCATGGTCGATTTGCTGACTGATGTGTATGTGACAAATATGTTTCGGAGAGATAAGAAGTATGGGTACTTCAAAGCTTCTTTAGCAAGTTTAGCAGTGTCAATTGGCATTCAGATGCTTTTAGTTTGGGGACAAAATAGGAAGTTAGGGATGAAGAGGGTAGTGTGGGAGTGGATTCCAATCTTGCTTGGGTACAAACCTGCAGTTGATGCTTACAGGGTGGCAATTGGAGCAAAGCAAAAGGTTGGGACTGCAACTGACTCAATGGCAGAAATGACAGGTATGAAAGTTATTGAGATGTTTGCTGAGGCAATTCCTGGAGTGATCATCCAACTTATGGCTATAGCAACAAGTGACAAAGATGTTGGAACTTCAGCATGGCTTTCAGTTGCAGTGTCGGCAATTACAACAGGCTTTGCCTCTGCAACAATTAGTTATGACTGGGACACAGACCCTGTGAGGAGAGAAAAGGCACCAGACTTTTATGGGTATATACCTGCAAAAGCAAGCAAGAGATCATTAGTATTTGTTTCCATGATGCTGTTGTCAGCAGGGATGCTTCTAATAAGGTGTACAACAATAGTTCTTCTTGGGTTGATTGGAGGTAGATGGGTCTTTCTCTACATTGGAGCTGACCTTGGTTTTTACTTAATGGTTAAGATATTGAGGGGAGATTTTTGGTATTGGTTGCCATTTGGGGGTAACATGGAGATTGTAAGTAGTATTCTTTTAAGAGTGATTTTAAAGATCATTGTAGACTTCACTTCAATGGTGCACTTTAGACATCCTAATGAAGTTGGGGGAGCTTACTGGTTGTTTGGCCTTCTATTGACAATGTGGAGCCTGCCAATCTCAATAAATATAGCAACTCCTTATGTTAATGAGAAGGCAATTGATACTGCATCAACAATTGTAAAGTATTCTATTCTAATAACTACCCTGTGTTTTGCTGTCTTCTTTTTCAACATTGAGAAGAAGTACTTGCACACCTTCTGGAGCACACAGAGGTCAAAGGATATGTCATTGGCATATTTTCTTGAAGGAGAAAGTGATGCAATAAAATTTGAGGTCTTTAAAAGGTCAAAACGTCATTGGGTCTCAATTGAAGAAGAAATTAAGAAATGGGTTGGCTTAAACTGGGCTAAATGGGAAGAGGAGAAACCAGAGTGGTTTACTGATGTGATGAAAGCTTTGGTGCCAGTGGAGTTCATTCCTGCAGATGGACATGCTAGAAGAAGAGAGAGTGTGAGGAGAGCAAGTGTTGATGCTGAAGCTGAGGGTGGTATAGCAGGAGCTGTGAGAGCAAGTATGAGGAGAGCGAGTGTTCGGTTGGACAATGGAGGTGCATTGCTTTCTTCACTAGCTGTGAATGATACTGCACAAGACTATGCAGGTTTAGATTCGAAAAAAATAGGACAGTTGTTGGGTGAGCAACTGTTGGCTGCATTAAGTTTCAGGAAGAAGGGAATAACAAAAGAGGAAGCAGTGAGGTCATTTGTAGGTTCACACTATGTTCTGAGACAGGCTACAGAAAAGTACTCGTTTGTCACACCAATGCTTGGCGCTGTTGTCAAGAACAAGCTGCTTGGGCTTAGGAAAGTAGAGGCTAAGGCTGCTGAGCTTGGGGAAAAAGAGGGAACGCAGATTGGAGAGTCTCTAGCGAGGAGTTTGGCTATTAATACTCAGCCAGTTGCTGCTGTTGATGCCTTCATATTAAATTTTCCTGCCCTACAGGAGCTTGATGAGGAATATAAGTGGTTCAGACCTATGCTTGAGACAATTAGCTACAGGCTTTTGGAGGAAGTTCCTTGGGGGTTGAAGGCTAGGGTAACTGTTGGGGCTATCACAAGTATGACTGATTTGCTGACTGATGTGTATGTGACTTACATGTTTTGGAGTGATAAGAAGTATGGGTATGGTAAGGCATCTTTGGCAAGTTTGGCTGTGTCAATTGCGATTCAAATGCTTTTTGTTTGGGCACAAAATAGGAAGTTGGGAACAAAGAGTGTCTTGATGGAATGGTTACCTATTTTGATTTGTTTTAAGCCGGCTGTTGATGCATACAGAGTTGCAGCTGGTGAGAAACAAAAGGCTGGGCATGTTGTTGATCCAATGTTCGAAATGACTGTCATGAAAGGGATTGAGATGTTTGCAGAAGCAATACCTGGCGTCATAATTCAACTCATGGCTGTTGCAACAAGTGAAGTTAAGGCTTCAAGGGCAGCACAGCTTTCACTTGCAGTTTCAGCTTTAACAACAGGCTTTGTATCAGCAACAATAAGTTATGATTGGGACACAGACCCTGTGATGAGAAAACAAGTTCCTGACTTCTATGGGTATGTGCCTGCAAATCCCACCAAGAGGGCTATCATATTTGTTTCAATGCTATTCTTTAGTGCAGGCATGCTTGTATTAAGGTGCATGACAATAGTTGTGTTAGGGCTCCTTGGTGATAGATGGGTCTTTCTCTATATTGGTGCTGATATGCTTCTGTACTTGTTGGTGAAGGTCTTAAGAGGAGACTTTTGGTATTGGATTCCTGCAGGAGGCAATGTAGAAATAGTGAGTAGCATTGTAGCTAGAGTGTTGGTGAAAGCGGTGACAGACTTTACATCAATTGTGCAGTTTAGGCATCCTTATGAGCTTGGTGGAATGTATTGGCTGTTTGGATTTGTGTTGACAATGGGAAGTCTTCCAGCAGCTATATTTATAGCTGAAAGGGGAAGTGTTGCAGATGATGGTCTTAAATTGGCATTTGCAGTAGAAGGACTATTTATACCATTCACAGTTGTGTCTTTTGCTGTATTTCTCCTTAGCATGGAAAGGAAATACTTGAGCACCTTCTACAGCTTGCAAAGGGGTAAGGAAGTAACAGTAAAGAATTTTATGGAAGGAGAAGACGATGCAGCAAAGGCAAGTTACACTTTTCAAATGTCAAAACATCACTGGAAGTCAATTGAAGAGGAAGTGAAAGCTTGGGTGGAGGCAAATTGGGATAGATGGGAGGAGAACAAGCCAGATTGGTTTGATGACGCTATGAGAGCTAAAGTGCCAGTTGAATATATTCCAGGAGCAGGAGATGCTAGAAGGAGAGAGAGTGTTAGGAGAGCGAGTGTTGATGCTGTAGTTGAGGGTGGTCTAGCAGGTTCTTTGAGAGCAAGTATAAGGAGAGCAAGTGCTGGAGGCACTGATGGTGGAGATATTATAGGGGAAGGAGGTGGGAAGAGTAAAGAAAGCAGTGTTGTGCCAGATGAGGATTGGGAGTGATTAATAGGGCAGCAACATTTGTAGGACAAATTGATTTGATTCTTATTGTTGGGAATATTTTGTAAATGTTATAGTAGTTTGTGAGTATTGTGGAAGTGTTAAAGTGGTTTGTACGTATAATGGGAGTGTAGTAGACGTGGATAAAATTTTGAAAAGGTCGTGGAAGGGTTATAGTCGTTTGTAAGTATAATTGAAGTGTTAGTAGTAGTGGATGGAGTTTTGAAAAGTATGTGGAAGTGTTATAGTGGTTTGAGAGTATAATAGAAGTGTAGTTGAAGTTTATGGGGATGAATAAAAGATAGATGAGTGTGGTTGTGTACAGGAGGGAGAGGAAGTGAGGGGGGAGAGTAGAGAAGAGGAGGGTAAAAGGTGATATGGTGTGTGTGTGTTTGTAAGTGTGGTTGAAGGTGTGTATGTGTGTGTGTGTTGGTTAAAGGGTAAGGTGTGTGTCAAGGTAGAGTTTGTAAAGGGTGTAAAGGGTGTAAAGGGTGTAAAGGGTGTAAAGGGTGTAAAGGGTGTAAAGGGTGTAAAGGGTGTAAAGGGTGTAAAGGGTGTAAAGGGTGTAAAGGG
>BRYA01000576.1:0-39649 GCA_030267965.1 Triparma columacea
TCGAACCTATAAGCCTCTGGGGTGACGAGGATGGGACTGTCTCCAGAGTTCACCACGCTGCGCAAGGAAAAGTCGACCGGGGAGGGGGAGGTTAGTTTCAAGATGCTCAACTGCAGGCCATACATACACTTCCGCGCTCACCTAATGATGGCCCTGTAACCCCCCTTTCTCCACCTTGATGTTATTCCAAAGTCCATGTATGGTCCTTTAAACTCAGTCCATAGCGGTTTCTTGTCGCTCATGTGCTTAAACTTGTACGGCAGAAGTAGCTTCGTGAGGGATTCGTTGTAGTTTTCCTTCAAGAGCTCAGCGTGGTCGACTCCAAGAGTCTTCTTTGCTGTGGTACTCTTCCCCGACCAGAAGCTAGTATACGCAGTGTCCGTAGTCCTTGTCGTCATCCTGCTAGCCTCGGTGTTTCGCGTGCTCCTACTAAGCGTCTCGTCGAAATAACCATCCTCGTCGTCCTCGTCGAGCTTCCCCCCCCCTTGCCCAAGCGAAACCTCCCTTGTCTCCTCCCACACCCTCCTCGTGTCATCCCCCAAGTATCTGCTTCTCCTCACAGTATCCTCGTCATTCCAGCCCTTGAACGTGATGCCCCCCTCCCGAGGATGCTTCACCTTCCCCACCCCATTCTTGTTGATGAGGAGCGCCGCCCTCTCCCTGTCTCTCTCGTCCCTCAACCTCTGCCCCCCCATAGGGTCCGTCTCCCCCTTGCTCCTATAATTGAATCGAGCGCTCGTCTCCATCCCCCTCGTGCTCACCTGGTTGTGCACATATCTTAAATCGTCCAGTCTCATGAATTTGATCAATTTTTCTACCGCCTCCTCTCCTCCCACGTCGGGGAACGCCACCAATGCTACGCAGCAGAGGATCTCGACGAAGTCTGAGAAATCGAGCTGTGCAGTGTGAACAAGCGCTGGTAAGTAAACGGAAGTGCCCGTTCGTCGCTCATCTCACTGCACCCTTTTCTTACCTCACTTATCACGCTCTCCGGCGTGCTTCTGCGCCCACGCCGTGACTTGCACCACTTCCAAATGCTGTTGAGGTCGTTCTTCGTGACCAAGTTAGGGACAACGTCAAAGTCCCTCACTGCGCATAGGAACTCGAAGAAGCTGAGAGTCGTGTTGGCCTGACTGACCTCGTCGAACGTCAGGCCCTTCTTCATGCGCTGGACACCGGGCTTTTGGAGCTTGGAGTAAAAGATGAAGATGGACTCGAGAGGTCCGCCGTTCAAGCCGATACGGAGGGATTGGGGAGGGGGGGGGGGGATGTGTGTGATGTAGTCGTTTGTGTTGTACGCGGTCTGGGAGGGAGGAGGGGGTAGGGGGGGGGAGGGGAGGGGGGGAATCGCTTGGGGTTGGTGCATGGGGGGGGCGATAGTCCGAAAATAGGCAACGAAATTCAATCAGAACCTCTCGACGATATTCTCACCTTGATAGACACAAACGAACCCCATAAATTCTTGCACGACGGTGAGGGCGTCAACCTTGAGTATTTCCTAGCTACCATGTCCTTGCATTGTGACTTGAACCAGGGAAAAAGTTTGACACGGCTGCTCTTCTTCTTACCCCTGGTAGTGTGCTTTGGTGTAGAGTTGTGGAGGCCAGTTCCACCCGTTCCGGTGAGCTTTGTTGCGGTATTACGTCGACCTTGCATGTTCAGGGCTTGAGACTTATTGCTGCTGATGACGGGTCGATTCTTACGGTGCAGGAGGGTCTTGGCAACAAGGGTGGAAGGCCCGATGGGTTGGGAGATAGGAGAATCTATGGTTGAAGGCATTTCAATCAATATTTGTTGACGTTCTCAGGGATTATATAGTTACGGGGAGAAGAGGTGTTGTAAGTGAATTGAATTTTATCGTCGTGTTTGGGGTGGAATCCTTCTTAAAAGAATGTTTCCTCAACAGTCAAATTATGGAAATTTGTTCCAAATTTTCTTCAGGCCCCTCCATCCAGTTGCTCAACCAATTAACACACCGTCAACAGCCTGGTATCGTGTGAATTTACGGTCTATCGTTTGTTTAACGTCTTCCTTTGCATTGTGTCGTCCTCATTTTTCACTCAATAAAATTATTTTAAGGCTCGGAACGATTGGGGTCACAATTTTATTTCAGTAATGCATGCTCCAACCCTCGTGGGTACATCCCACTGTAAACAGTGGCCCGGTAGCACTCCTCTACCAACCTTCACGCCTGATTTTGACTTCCGTCAGCACCCGTTAATACATAATACCACAGATGCCTCCTCTTATCTCCGCCGTGAGACGCTCAACTCCATCTCGACTTCAGCGGGTACTATGGTATATGTAGTGGGCTGTTACTACAGCGACTGACACGGGTGCCAGACCAGGGCAAAGAGGTTGAAGGACCTCGTTGATGACCTTGGTGAGACTGGCATTGTTTTGAACAGCGCGGCTCCCATGAAGTGCTCCATGGGCACTCCGTGCGAGGACGACGAGTACACTTTCTGGAACTGGCAGAAGGACATGCTCGATGAGGTTGAGGCTGGGGTTAGGAGGGAGGGGTTGTGGTTCATGCAGGACAAGGAGAGCATAGACATGTGGAACAATGGGATAGGGTGCGGGCACGACGATCTGGTAGTGTACGATAGAACCGGGAGGGTGAGCGATTACTTTCCTAGCGAGAACACTTTCACGAAGCTTGCGGAGAGCGGAGTGGCAGAGGAGGTGAGGATAAATGGAACGTATCATAGATTCTCCTTATGATCCACCTCACTCCTCACTCCTCACCCCGCTACTCCTCCCTTTAGAAGAATATCACGTTCGTCCAGCAGGACCTGCTCACGGAAGAAGGTTACGAGAACGTGAAGAACGCAGTGGTCCACGCTAGGCAGTGGAATGACAAGTGGTGCAAGATCCCCCCTTCTGGGGAGCCCCACGGTCAATCCATATCCGACATGGACGCCACGGAGGCGAAAGAGGGGCTGCTGTTTGTGGCGTTTATCGTTTTCGTGTTCGCGGTCGCCATTGCAATCGGGAGACATTTTGTTCATAAGCGTGATAATAACAATAGGAGGTGGACGAAGTTGAATGACGCTGAGGATGGAGGGGAGGAGGACTTTGAGATGAGGAAGTTGGGTCGTCGAGAGGAGGAAGAAGATGTGTTCGACGAGTGGTAAGTACTGCAGAGGGGAGGGAAGGGCCGGGGGGGGGAAGGGCTGTAATGACGAAGAAGCTGTCTAGGGTAAACCTTCGACTGCCACTTCCGACAAAGCCTGAACGTGTCGCTCGCCCGACTTCCTCCAAGAAACAGTAAACCCAACTTTGTTTGAATATAACGACCGGTACCTATTTCTTTCGTCTCCCTGTCATTTCCCGGGTCTTTTCTTTCCTCTCCTTATTATTTTTCCTAAATTGCCGGTCCGCGCGACTGTTCTCCTCGTTTAGTTCAAGGGTCTCAATCCAGCTCTTAAAAATTTTACATGATCAGGGTCAATCTGACCACATCTTTCCTCCGTCTATCCCCCCCCCCCCCCCGTCCACCTTCGCAGCCTTAATCGAAGCCGTCGATAAAAACGTGCCAGTCGAACTCATCACCCTCCTTGTCCTTATCAGCTGGCGGGATGAAACTTCTCCAGTCAGGCACATTGGCCTGCCAGTCGTTGGACTGTGCAGAGGACGCCCCCGGTGACGCTCCTTCTGTGCCTCCAGGGATGTACTGCTGCCAGTCAAAAAACTGCTGAGTCTGCTGAGGTTGCTCTCCTGCCTTCTTATCGTCTCCTCCTCCTCCTCCACCACCACTGACGTACTGCTGCCAGTCGAAGCCACCTGCGGGCCCTCCCGCTCCTCCTCCTGCTCCCCCTCCTGCTCCCCCTCCGTTGTCGTTAACGTACTGACTCCAGTCACCGTTCCAGTAGCTACCCTGCTTCACGTTGCTGCAGTTGAACTCTTTACTGACGTCCGAAGGCACATCATCCCCGCTAGCGCAACCCTTACAGACAGTGCACTGAAGAAGGTTGAAGATATTCCTAGGGCTCTTTGGGTCCTCGAGTTCCTTGGCGGCGGCGGAGGTCATGCAGCCGGCAGTCTTGGTGGTGTTGCTACCCTCGCTCTCTACGCACATTAGGGCGGCCTTTGTGTCGGGGCTTGAGTAGTCGCGGGCAGCGGGGACGAGGTAACCCTGACACATGGTGGGCATCTCGAGACAGCTCATTACAGACTGGGATCCTTTAGAAGAGGAGGAGGAAGAATCGTGGTCGTGGTCGGAATCGTGGTCATGATCGTGATCATGGTCCGAATCCTTGTGGTGGTGTTTGTGGTGGTGTTTGTGGTGGTGAGAGACGTTGTCTCCGGAAAGATCACCAGGAGAGTCGTCGTCGTCATCGGCAGTGCCGGTGGCGGTGGTCTCGTCATCGTCATCATCATCGGCAGTGGCGGGGGTCTCGTCGTCATCATCATCATCGGCAGTGGTGGGGGTCTCGTCATCGTCATCATCACCGGCAGTAGCGGGGGTCTCGTCGTCATCATCATCATCAGCAGTGGCTGCGGTATCTGCATCTGAGGAGTCGTCAACAGTAGCGGCCGCATCGTCCTTCTTGTGGTGCTTGTGGTGGTGGTGGTGCTTGTGGGCATCGACCGAAGTATCTTCCGAAGAATCATCCGACGAATCAGAGCTCTTGACATCGTCTGTGACAGCAGTGGTGGAATCATCGGAGGCATCATCCTTCTTGTGGTGCTTGTGGTGGTGATGGTGTTCCTTCAAGTCGGCGTCGGTTACGTTGGTGCTAGATCCCATCAATCCGAACCTACCGCTCCCGGTGTCCGCACCGTGGTTGGCAGCAATGCCGAACGTTAGCAAGACGACGATGAAGATGGTTGTGAGGATGTTTACCTTCTTCCCAAAGAACAGCTTCGTACCGGAAGGTGCGGGAGTGGAATGAGGATCGGCTTGATAACCATGAGCGTCTACGTTGCTCGAGACAGTCAAGACATGGGACTCAATATCTGAGGATGCCTCGGTTGAGCCGTACTTGGTTGAGGAGGAGTAGGGGATTAGCTTCTTCTTCTGAACCATGCCTCTTTTTTTGAACCTTAATTGTTGGAGAGAGGCAGGGAGGAGGGAGGGGGGAGGGGGTGAGGGAGATGACGTATTTCAAGAGATATGAGGGCAAAGAGCGAGGTTGACACCCCGGCGACATTTTCATTTTCTCTCAAGAAGGTCTTCGTTCCCAATATTACATGCCCCCCGGGGTCTAACTTATTTGATAAGAGTAAAATAATGGGGGAAAACGCCGAGATATGGAGTGGAAACATACCTAAATCCTTATATAAAAAAGTGAAGATGAGAAGTGAAGAGGCCCTTCTAATTTAGATGTGTATGTAATTACTAATATGAATTTTGTTCACGAAAGTTAAGTTAGCGTTCGCTGGTATCAACAGGTGGATTTGATAATAACTTGTATTTGTATTCTTTTCTAAAACACAAAGACCCCCTCCCCCCCCTTCTCCTATTTACTTTGATTTTTTAGTGTCGTTCCTCTCATCAGCAGGGGCGGCACTTTGGATCCTTCTAATCAGGTCGCTCGTGCTCATCCCCGCTGTCCTCTGCATGGGTTTCGCGATGCCTATCTTACGGACGTACCCGTAGTATGGGTCGTCGTCAGTGTTGGGGTACTTGTCAAAGTACTCCTGCCCACACGCGACGACGTGTATCTGGTGTTTGTCTAGGAATTCCTGCGTGATCCCTAAGCACGGTGCGTTCGGTATGACCTTCGTGACCGCCTTGCACGCCTCGACTTCCGCGCACCTCTCGGCGTGGTTCATGATGGGGGGGCGCTAGCCTAAGCAGTCCTCGTCGTTGCAGACGCCGACGAAGAGAAGGTTGCCGTTGGTTAGGGCGCGCTTGAAGAGGTTCTTGTGGCCGATGTGGCAAAGGTCGTAGACGCCGTCGAAGTAGACGTTGCGGCAGACGCTTAGGAGGGGGAGGTTCATGTGGTGGCAGAGGTCGCCGAAGACGGCAATGTAGTAGACCAGGCAGAGGGAGAAGATCACAGTGTGGGAGAGGAGGCTCGCGGAGCTCATGAGGACGACGAGAACGCCAGGCGAACTTGGCGAGCATGACGTCGGAGATTAGGATGCTCATAAAGAACCCGTCACTTATCACGCTCAGGGGTTCTAGGTTGGGGATCTCGCTGCCCAGGACCACGAACATCGCAGGCGCCATACGCATCAGGAGGCAGACAACCCTGACGATCCCAAACCTGCGAAGAAGAGCGTTGTAAAGGGTTAGGTGATTGGTTCATGGGGGGTATGAGGGCTCTTATCACCGGTAATCCCAGCGCCTCGTCTTGTCGTCTTGTCTCATCTTGCTATCTTCCTCCTTCTCACCTGCTCCAGCTCTTATCCCTAGGTAGGAGTAGTGTCTTAACGAGTGACACAGCGTATATGCTCCAGTACGAGACCTTCATTAGCTCCGACCCGATCGCCTCGTAGTCCAGGAGCCATACAGGTGAGCAAGCTCTTGTCGGATTCTACTTCTCGTCCAGCTTGTGAAGGAATAGATTAGCTCCGACCCGATCGCCTCGTAGTCCAGGAGCCATACAGGTGAGCAAGCTCTTGTCGGATTCTACTTCTCGTCCAGCTTGTGAAGGAATAGGCTGGTTCAAAATAACTTGCCAAATTGGGGGACTGGCTGGGGTGATTGGGTCTAACTCCACCCAAATTGTTAACAGATGCTTGGGACCTATTTGTGGAAAAATGAAGTGTGTAAAACTGGCCAAAATACATGCATCGACCCCTCTCTTCTCTTCGTCCTCCAGGGGGCGGACGAAGATGCGATTGTAGAGAGGAACATCAAACTTATGTCCCTTGCAAGCTCGACACTCCAAAGAACAAAGAGATTCCTCTTTGATCTGAAATTTTCTACAGAATTAACGAAGGGCGACATGCGACGCCATGTGTTGTAGGGCTCAGTGGGTTTAGGTTTGTTGTCAATCCTTTTATTCAAGCCCTTCTCCGACTCCGACTCTCGACACAACCCACTTATGTCTTACTGACTCACTCGTGAGTAAGTAACGCACGACCAGGAGACAACTTATCGATAAGCTATAGATGTATTGTATCAAATACTCCAGGATAACGGGTCCACCTGCCAATTAAACAAGAAACCTTTGGTTACAAGAACGGACAGTATTGTCGTGATATCGTGGTATATTCGATTTTATGGCATATAATTTAACGCGTGTTGTTCACCATGAATCTATACGACAGACCACTGTAGTGTCACCCCCCCATACGCAGTGTACTGAATTAATAATCGTCTCATGGTCTTTGCTTAGTTTTGGTAAAAGGTCGGATATTTTTAAGTTGTCTGTCTATCATATCAAACCAGGAAGAACAGGTAAGAATGGGTCATAGGTCTTCACCTCGTCACATCTCGATTTCCGGAGGTTCAAGAAAGGCTCTTTTACCTCCTGACGGGGACCACAAAAAAAATTAGCAAGCCATGGTTCGAAGGCCGTCAAAAAGGATCTTATTTTGTTCCATATAGTACGTTGTCACTCTAATATGAGTGTCGTTTTATACTTCCTCGACGTGCTTCACCATTTTCTCACCTCATCCCGCTTAAATCCTCGACCACTCCCAAGATCCAGACTACTTTTAAAACACCCTCCCCTCCTCCCCCCCTCCTCCCCCCTCTCCACGACGCCCTTCCCCAACCCTCCCCCACCCTCCCTCCAACCGATCATGCCGGGTGTTTCCAAGGGCTCTCGGAAGGACCCGGCCAACAAGATTCCCAAGTATTCCATCCATTTCCGCGAGCCCACGGCACAACAGCTGAAAGACCCTCTACAAGATCTCCCTCCCGAACTGCGACGCATGGAATTTCCGAAATTGTGGAGGCGCGCATACAGCAAGGAGGAGCTGCTGCTCGTTGTCGACGCCAACGACATCAAGTACAACGAGGCGTCCCAAGGCACTGATAAGCAATGTCAGATTGCTGTGAACACGTTTGAGGGGGAGCTCCACAAGAACTCGGAGCAGCCCGCAATGCTGAGTCTCGTCAAGGCCCTGACCGCCGCGTCCAATTGCCCGATGGGGAAGAGGCTGACGCCCATTATCATGATTGACCTTCTCGCTACCAAGGGCAGTTTCAAGTTCCAGGGCTGTGTCCAGAAGGTACGTGCGCGCGCTGCGGCTCTCTTGCTCGCACGCTCTTCGGCTCGAGCGAGCGCTCAAGCGCTCAACGGTCCAGCCCAGCGGCGCCACCCCCCACTGCCCCTCCGCTGCCCCCCACCTCGCCCTAAATTTCCATGAGTCACCTTCCTCACCTTCCACACCCCCACCGCCGCCGCCACGCCCGCTTTCCCAGATCCCGGAAATCTCGAAGGACATGGTCGACGACGGCAAAATGTTCCGCGACCTGAGGCTCGCCGGCCTGCGCGAGGATGGGCGCAGCCAGACGGACATCAATACGTGCCTCGGCATAGCAGAGGCCATTCGTTTCTTCGTCGCCAGCAAGGCCAAGCTCCCGCGTTACATTCTACTAGACGAGGCGTATCTTACCTTCAATGACAGGTTCGGATGGTCGGTTGGGCACACCAAGACCGGGGAGAAGTATCTGATGGTGAGCCAAGCTTCATCCTCGTCGACGCTGCCGCCTAAGCTAACCCTCTTCCCATCTCCCCGCCTCTGTCCGCCCAATTTCTCCCCGATAGAAGCGCCGGCACGTTTTCGACAAGTCTAAGGTGACGCCCATGGCGAAATCCCTGTCCAAGAGGTTAGTGGGCCTAGTGCACAAACTTGGCGGCAAGAACATGGCCACCTTAGTGAACGGCAAGGCCGTGGAAGAGGCCATCAAGGGGGCGATAAGCATCAACGACCCCAACGTAATCCTCGGCCGCCATGCGTGCTTCGGCGCGGACGACGTGATGTACAATACCATGAAGTGCTTTGCACAGCTCATCGATACCACCCAGGTTGCCATCCCCCCCAACATCTCGGACTTGCTCAGCAAGGGGAACGTGTCGATCTCCTGCAAGAATTCGCTCAACAGCGAAGCAGCGAAGATGTCGAATGTGCACAACCAGGCGGAGATCCTCAAGAAGGAGAAGGCGGTGCTGGAGGAAGAGCTCAAGGTCATGCCCGCGGGGAAGAAGAAGGATGAGCTGGTGGTCAAGATCGCGGACCTCGACGAGCAGATCGAGGAGGCGGAGGAGAAGGCGGCGGAGGCCTGCAAGAATATTAAGGACGCCTCCCCACACAACCAGGCAGAGATCCTCAGTGGGGAGAAGGCGGTGCTGGAGGAAGAGCTCAAGGACATGCCCGCGGGGAAGAAGAAGGATGAGCTGAAGGTCAAGATTGCGGACCTCGACGACGAGATCGAGGCGGCGGAGGCGGCGGCGGCGTGGAGCAGCCTGCACAACCGGCCGGAGATCCTCAAGAAGGAGAAGGCGGTGGCGGAGGAAGGGCTCAAGGACATGACCGCGGGGAAGAAGAAGGATGAGCTGGTGGTCAAGATCGCGGACCTCGTCAAGGAGATCGAGGCGGCGGAGAAGGCGGCGGCGGAGATCTGCAAGAATATAAAGGACGGCATGGCGCGCGCAGGGTTAGGGTTAGGAACCACACGGTTGGATGAGGGTGGGTACAAAAAGGTGAGAAAGAATTCTGTACGACATCCCCCACTTCCTTACTAACACGCTGCGCCCAGGAGCAAGTGCACAGCGATAAAGCAAAGAAGAAAATGTCCGAGAGCAGTCGAGCACCAGGGATAAATGCGAGAAAAGATGAGTATGAACAACTTGCGAAGGACTTGCCGGATATGCTGAACGAGATGTTGGACCTCCATGTTACGAAGAAACCCGTCCCCAAAAAATTACTTCCTCTGTTACCTGTCGTTTTGCTCTACATCGCTGACTTGTGCATCAGGGCCAAGGAAACCTTCACCTACATCTACAAATGCAGGGGAATTTACACCAGTGTCACGGAAGTCCGTCGCTTCAAAAGTAGTTTCGACTTGATGATCAAAAGTTATAAATCCGAAGAGCCCATCTATAGCCAAGTGGGGATCAACTCGAAGCAGTCCTTCAACACCCTCGGAGCGCTCAAGGACACGCTGGAGAAGAGTCTGGAGGACATCGAGAACTCGTCCATGGACACCACGAAGAGGAAGCTTGAAAACGAGGGAACCAATCTAACGGGGAGGCCACAGAGAAAGAAAACCAAATCAGTGAGCAAAAGATGTCATGAGGATGAGGATGTGGAGGTTGTAGCTGAAGGGAAGACCAACAGCAGGAGCAAGAAGCGAAAGAGAGGAATGACGATGGAATACTCCGATGAATACGTCGATGATAATGACGAGAACGTTGACTCTTGGAATTTTACGGCGCGGGGGGAGAAGATGGAATCTGTCCAGGAAGGGGAGATGAAGAGGAAGAGGAAGAAGAAGGAGGATGAGGCGATGGTTGAAGATGGTAACGGGGTACAGCATGATCTGCTTGTTTGCCAACCATGTGATGAGGATGAGGATGTGGAGGTTGTAGCTGAAGGGAAGACCAACAGCAAGAGCAAGAAGCGAAAGAGGGGAACGACGAAGGTTGATGATAATGGTGTGACTTGGCACCTCTGTGGGGACTGTGACTTCAAAGCGAAGCGAAAAAGCAATCTCAAGCTGCATTACGCATCCATCCACAATGAAAACGTGACCTGGCACCAGTGTGGGGACTGCGACTTCAAAGCGAAGCGAAAAAGCAACCTCAAGCAGCATCGCGCAGATATCCACAATAAAAACGTGACCTGGTACTACTGTAAGGACTGCGACTACAAAGCGAAGCAGAAAAGCAACCTCAACAAGCATCGCGCAAAGTACCACAAATGAAAAAAAACCATGACCTTGGCACCACTGTGAGGAACTGAGACTAACAAAGCGAAAGAGGAAAGAAGCCAAATCTCAAAAACGACATGGCGACTCTCAATGGACAAAAAATGGGTTCCGCAACACGTATATTTTTCTTTAACATATAGTTGCACACTTGCTTAATTAGTCCCCCCTTGCCCCCCTTTCTTCGTTCACTTGATCCTCTTGGTAACCCTCTCCACCTCCCCTATTGTGCTTTCAAGTTCCTCAATCTGTTTTTCCACCGTTCTCTTCCTATCCTCCATTCTCCTCTTCACCACCCTCACAGCGTCCACAGCTCTCATGTCAGACACCCCCTCGTGCATATTTGTGAGGTGGTTTTGCAGGTCGTTGAGGGCGGAAGTGTTGGCCTTTGCTTTTCTTAATATATAAACAATATGGTTTAACAAAGGTGGAAACATAGCATGTTCCCCCCCCACTCTCATAAGTCCTATTAAACTCTTCCACCTTCATCCTTTTTTCAATCAATTCCTTTAAGCCATTCAATAATAATCTCGTCCGCATCTTCCTTGTTTTTAGCTTCTACCGTAACATTAACTCCCCCACCCTCAACCTGCATCCCTAAAACCTTCTCCACGAACGTCTCCTCCTCACCATTCCCTCCTCCTCTTTCACCCTCCCTTCTTATAACAACCCTGAAAATAGGAACTACATATATACCCTCAACGTCCTTTTCCTCTATCCTATCAAACTCGTACTTCCATCCCTCCTTGTCTATCTCCTCCTTCTCCCCCCCCTCCTCCTCACCCCCTACAACAATTGCTACAGCTTTGAGTGGATTACTTAATAGATATTTACATACCATCCTTATCCCCGACCCCCCTTTTGCTATAAGTGCAGGTGGTACTGATCCGTATCTATTTAAGACTTCCCTCGTTAGTACCTCTGCGTTTTCCGTGCATACTGATAAGCATGGGAAACCTTCCTCAGCTAATGCTCCTGGGAGTGTGTCTCCAGTGGGGGAGATGGAGGTTGAAGGTATGAGTCTTACTACGGGTGTTGCACGCTCGTTTAAGTAGGGAGGTGGGGTTATGTAGGATGTGGTAGGGGGAGGGTTGGAAGAAGGAATGGAGGGAGAGGATACTAGACCTCGGGAAAGAAGAAGGTTTGAAATATGGTTAGGGAGAAGGTTAGGGTTCTGTTTATGTACTTTAATGAGATTTAGCATAAGTAGTGTGCGTTTGGTGTGTATTTTTGTGCGTACGAATTGTTTGAAACTCCTTTTAATTGGGATAAAGGCAAAAAGCTGGAAATGTGGGCCAAAAAGCTTGGAAATCGGAGGATATGGTTCTTATTGGCGTATTAGCTCTTCAGGTAGGGATTATAATGTGTGTATGATGTGTGTATGATATGTATGATGTGTATATGTGTGAGGAGAAGGGAGAAGGAGAAGGATTGGAAGAAATAAAGTAGGAATGACTCATCAAAATTGTCGACAGCCACAAATACATACTCCTTCCCTCCTCTCTTGTACAAGCATATACAACACATTTAGAATCAATAGTAGCACCCTTTCAAAATGCTTACACATCCCCACCTACACACCACTATACATCACCACACATCATTCACTGCAGGGAGCGTTCGAGGAGCATGAAACAGCCCTCCGTTCCTGTTCCCCTTCCATTTCAACCGTCCAGATCCGTACCGCCTCCCAGATCCGTTCCCTAAGCCTCGACGGCATAGTCCTACCAGGAGGAGAGAGCACAGCTATGGGACTTGTGGGACAGGTCACGGAAAGCATATGGGACGAACTTAAGAAATTCATTAACGTTGACAAGAAACCTGCATGGGGGACGTGCGCGGGGATGATCCTGCTAGCTGAGAAGGTTGTTGGAGCCAGGTGAGTCGGGGTTGTGGGGGGGTGTTGGGTTAACAGTTGGGAGGTTTTTTGTATTTGCGTAGCTTTGGCTGCAACTGTGGGATGAGATCGGCTGTGTTTTGCACCCGATACCCAACACTCCTAACCAATTTCCCAAACCCCCCTAACCTCAGCGCCGTAATTGTCGGAGGTCAGGCGATAATAGGTGGAATGGATGTTCTAGTATGCCGAAACTACTTCGGTTCCCAAATAAGTTCCTTCGAGCTCTCCATCCCCCCTCCCCCCCCCTCCTCTCCCACCTCCTCATCCCCAGATCTATACCCCGGTGTATTCATCCGCGCCCCCGCAATTCTATCAGTGTCTTCTGATATAACTGTATTAAGTGAAGTTGACGCTGTACCGTGTAGGCAGGCAAACACTACTTTAGAGCAGCTTGATGAGAGGATAGCGAGAGGGGAGGATGTTACTATGTTAGGGGTTAAGGCTACTGATGATGAAGATAACTGGAGGAACGACAGTAAGGATGGGGAGGAGGAGGGGGGGGCCAAGAAGAAAAGAAAGGTCTCAGGTTCACCTTCAGAAACCCTGACGCTCCCCGGTGCAACGGGTAAAGGTGGTAGCAGAAGGGTAGTATGCGCGGCGAGGAAAGGGAATGTACTATGCACGAGCTTCCACCCGGAACTTACGGAGGACCTGAGATGGCATGAGTACTGGCTAAGGGAAATCGTTGGGGCGGACATTTGAACGAGAGAGGGGGGTAGAAGTTAAGGGGGGAATGTAAGGGGAGAGCTGATTGTTTTCTCGACGAAATAAACAATTCTACGCAACGTTACATAGTTCCATTTCTATCCTCTCTCCACCCGTTATCCCTCCACCCTCTTGTCCCTCCCCCTCCCCCCTCCTCCTCTCCCACCACCCATCACCTCCAAAGGTTTACTCCAACGAAAGTCCCTTCAAGTAAGTCTGTACCTGTGGCATACCTGTGATCTCCCTGATAACAATGGTCGCGTACGAGCTGCTCGGGAGTTCAAATGTGACCCTAAGTCCCTTCAGACTCTTGCCTTCCTCCTTCCCCTCTTCCCCTATCTCCCTAACGGTCCCAGGGAGAGGAACACCCTCCATCCTCATTAGATCAGTCTCAACAAGGGGCTCCCTGGCGTCCTCGTATTCGAGTACCTCCCACTTCATTTCCCCGTTCGCCACTCTCCCCATTAGCCTCCTGTAGTCCCCGCCGAGGTTGAAGTCCTTGGTGTCCTTAGACGTGAATACCTTCTTCATGTCAAACTCCTCCCCCTCATCTAGGAGACCAATCTCCCTACACGCATCCTCGTAGTACTTCACCGCGTTGTTCGGTACTTGTACTTGCTGTCCCGGTAGTGGTAGTACGACGTCGTCGATGGTGTATTCCCCCTTGTTCTCTTCCGTAATCTCCACAACCTTCTTGTTCGATAGCTGTGTGCTCTCCACGCTCTTCTCCTTCTCCTCCATCACCACCAAATCCCCGACCATAACCTCCCCCCCCCCCCCCTTCTCCCACCGTAGAGTAGCCACTGAGTTCCAGACGGCGGACTGCATGGCGTGGAGGTACATCAACCTCATGCCCTTTTGGATCGAGAAAAGGGCACCTTTGAAATCCGCACCTTTCCTAGCCACGTGTTCGATTGCGCTACGCTCGGGCCCCCTTCCCAGGCCCTTGAGGGCCTCTTGTGCCGCCTTTTTGATTTCATCTGCGTCTGAACCCCTGTTAATCCATGCCTGTCTAGCTTGTAACATCTCAGGCCTCTCACCGCCACCGTCGTTCTTGGGACCGACGATTATGTCAATGGCGCCCTCGTAGTCACCCCTCATCATCTTTACACCGGCTTTGTGGGTGTCGAGGAACTTACCGAACCTGCCAGGGGGAGGGGGGGATTAGCAAGGATTATTTGAAGTGCTCAAGCCCTTCAGTTGGGCCTCTGCGATCCAATAGCGCGGGCGCGCCTAACTTCCACTTTCCCCCCCCCGCGCAACTCGCTTGCCGCCCCCCAGTCGCTTCTCTACCTCCTCGCCCTAATCCCTCACCTCTGCATACCAAAGTAGTTAACGAACCCGTTCTCCTTCACCGACTTGCATCGTCCGTTGACGGTCGCTAGTAGTGACTCCGCCTTGTCCTTCTCGTTAAGTTTCAAGTTCCTAAGAACAATGGTGAACTGGTTCCCTCTGAGCATGCCTAGGTTCGTGTGTGACTTCACGTACTTGAACCTCCCTACCCTCATCGTGCTTACGTACCCTCCCGTTCCCCCCCCCCCGCCCCCGTAGATCGCGTTCTCCCTGTCCTTCTGGTTGATCCACTCCAAGTCCTCGCCCCTCTTTCTGTAGACCGTTACGAACTGTCCAGTGACGGCTCTCTTGTCCTTGGTACCGCCGTAGCCAACGCCCTTCTTCACACCTGACTTAACGCGGAGCTTGTGCTCGAGGTCCTTGATGGCATGCATCGTGTCGACGTTCTCCTTGTAGAGGACGAACTGGAGGTAGTCGCCGCGGGCGGGGGGCCAGAAGTCCTTGTCCTGAAGCTTCCTCTTTTTGCTCTTTCCTCCTCCTCCTCCATTTGACCCTCTTTTGTTCTGATTTTTACCACCTCCAAACCTCCCGTACGCTTTGACCTCTGAGAACTCAGACTCGGGGATAACCCTGACGGCGCCTTCGTGAGTGTCGGTTAAAAAGTAGGCAGAGAGGTGGGCACGAACGGTAGAGTGAATCTTCCCACGGTTAGATTTATCGGCGAGCTTTGGGAGGGTGAAGATGGCAGGGACAGGAATGGTGGGAGCGGCAGGAGCGGCAGGAGCGGACCCGTCCGTCGCCGCCGCCGCCTCCGCCGCCACCTCAACCTTGTTCTCGGCCACTTCCTCAACCTTCTTGGCCTCTTCCTCATCCTTCTTCTCCTCTTGAGGTTTGGGTTTGTTCTCAAGAAGAAAAGCCAAGAGATCTGTCTTAACCTTCTCTCTCTCCTCTTCCTCCTTCAGCTCGCACCAAGACGTGATCTCCGTGGCCGCAGCACCGCATCTCTCTTCATAAGTCCTTTCCTTCTTCGGCTCTGCTGCCTTTTTCACCTCCTCTGCCTTCTGCTCCTCATTCGGTGCGTCAATCTTCTCATAGGTCGCAACTTCACCGTCGAGATTGACTTCCTTCACCACGAAATCGGAAAATCTCGCCTTCAGAACACCTGAGAAATCACTAAAAGCCGGGCCTGCGACGATGGAGCTAATTCCAAAGGAAGACTCGAGAGAGCGAGCCTCGGATAGTGTCATAGCTGAACTTGAAGTATCAGCGGGTCCGTACATCCTAAAATTGTGTATTGTTTGGTTGTTGTTGGTTTTGTTTTAAGCTGAAATTCATTGGTCCTTTCTACCCAAAACAGGGTTGGAATGAGAGCTTGGCTCATAATCTCAGCTTTTGCCGCGATCGAGGCTTTCAGTCCCACTTTTGGGCCCAAACTTGTCCAAAATAGCAAATTAGATGCTCTCGCTATGCCCGTAGGTAAGATTAATGAGACAGCTCGGTTGTTGACATCACTCTCATGAACCAATTTCTCCCTCTCTCACACGTTTTCTTTTCTTCCCCGTGTCACTCGCCGCCTCAAATATAGACAAGAAGAAGGCTGTGAAGGACATATCGACCGTATTTGACAACAACCAGAAGTGGATCGACAGCAAACTCGCAGAGGACCCTCAGTTCTTTGAGGCGGTAAGTCAAGTGAATGCGAATGAAGAGCATAGTAGATCGTTTTCTCATCCCACCCTCTCCGCCTTGGAACATTCAGCTTGGATCCGGCCACTACCCCCAGTACTTGTGGATCGGCTGTTCCGATGCCCGGGTCCCTGCCAACGAGATCATGGGTGAGGACGCCGGTTCCGTCTTCGTCGTCCGCAACGTCGCAAACATGGTTACCGGCACCGACTTCAATGCCATGTCCGCCATCCAGTACGCCGTCGGTGTTCTCGAGGTTCCCCACATCATTGTCTGCGGGCACTACGATTGCGGGGGGGTCAGAGCGAGCAGGGAGAACCTCGACCACGCCCCGCCTCTCGAGAACTGGCTGAGGAGTATCAGGGATGTTTACAGGCTCCACAACGGGGAACTGGACGCCATCAAGGACCCTGAGGAGAGGCACAGGAGGCTTGTGGAGGTGAGAATGGACTAAAGAGAGTAACGCAAAGATCTCGTTGCAAGCGTGACTCCTAACTCATTTACACGACTTCTATCGCGATTTGCTTCACTCATCCCAGCTGAATGTCATCGAGCAGTGCATCAACCTCTTCAAGACTGGTGTCGTCCAGCGAAAGAGGGTCGAGACCTACCAGAACCCCGACTACGCCATGACCCAGCCCCGCATCCACGCCGTCGTCTTCGACCCCGCCACCGGGAAGCTGAAGCCCCTGGACGTGAACTTCAATGACTACATTGACGAGTTGCACGACATTTATGACCTCTACAAGGTGGACCCTGACAGCAAAGAGGCCGTCAAGAAGAGGAAGCAGGAGGAGGCGATAAAGGCGAAGGCACGGAGCATGGCGGAGGAGGGAGTAAGACCCCACGCGCCAACGAAGTTCAGGGGCGATGGCGAGAATAAGGGTTGGTGGGCTAGACTCAGGGGGAAGTAGTCGGGGGGTGTACGGAAGGGGGGGGGATTTATAGCGAAAGGGGGGGGGGAAGGTACAATGTAGTAGTAAAACGGCAATTTTAGGAACGAAATTAGGGTGAGGGGAGGAGAGGGGGGCACATCGGAGAGTGCTTCTTTTAAGACTTAGGACATATGATCAAACCAAATGAGAGATTTCATTTTTTTTGCTGACAGACCTTCCAATTTACCCGCCTTCGTTATTTGTCCCCTTCTTCACCTCCCCCCCCCCCTCCACCGCTGCCTCCTCAAAGCAGACAGCAAATTCATTCCCCGTATACTTCTTCCCCCCCCCCCCTTTCCTCTCTTTAACCTTCCTCCATTGGGGCTTAATAAACACATCCCCCTCCTTCTTAATCAGCGTATAAAACAGAATCTTCGGCGTCTCCTTCACCTCCCTAACCTCGAACTTCAGGTCCTCCAGCATTCCCGTGAACCCAGGCTTGTCCAAGTACTTGCTTCTATTAACGCACATTAGGGGTAGCATCAAGAACACCACTCCCCCTACCTTGGTGAATCTCCTCAACCTCGTCAACATCTCACCCCTCGAAACCGCGGTTGGCACGCAGTTTATCACCATGCTGCAAACGATCGCGTCGTACCTCTCCTCCTCCTCTTCGATGGGTAAAGCGTTGAAGTCGGCAACCTCGACTTGGGAGGAGGTGGAGCGGAGGTCGATGGAACGGACGTTCATTCGGACACCGGGCTTACGAGAGGCATCCTGGAGCTGGGTGTTTATGCAACCAACCTCGAGGACAGATATTGGGCGACGCTTGAGCTTCTTGGGTTTCTTGGTCGAAGCTGCGGTGGATGTTGTATTGGATGATGTATTGGGTGTTGTATTGGATGTTGTATTGGATGCTGTCAATGATCCCTCACTCTCCTCAAGAACTTTACCCTCCAATATCCCCATCGCCCCCAGTCTCCCCACAACCCACTTGCTCGTGCTGAACACGCTCGTGTTCAGCTGGCTCGCCTCCTGGTAGCTCTTCCTCCCCCCCAGCTCCTCCAGCTTGTCATCTATCTCCTTCAGCTCAGCAGTAGCAGAAGGAGGTAGAGAGGACCTTGCGTGAGTTAAAACGTGGAACTGGGTTGTGATTGTTCGGGCGAGCTTGCGTGACTTGAGAGGACGGACTAAGGGGATCGGTTTGCGCTTTGATTTGCTCTTTGATTTACCCATCGTCAATGGCAATGTTGTTCTTGAGGGTTAACACTTATTATGGGAGATTTCAAATAGTATTATGGCAGTTCAAAACTAATATGACCACAATTTGCTGTGTGTCGTAGTGATATCTGATTCTCTTCTTGGTATTATCTCCACCTCTATTATTCTGATTATTCTACCTTTCCCTGGCTGATGCTGATTTCGATGGTTTTAGCATCGATCCTAATACGCACGTCAGGCTATCTTCCCTCAACGTTAATTTCCCGATCTATCTCAACTTCACGGAGAGAAACTTGGAGAAAGGTAAGATTGACAAGTGAAGCGACATGGGCGAGCGACATGACCACGACTTTTCCTAAACCCTAATTGACATGCACTCCATACATCATTACCTAACCCTTCACTACCGCTTCACTACCTCCTTACTCCACTTCCTCCCTCATCCATAGCTAAATAGACACTTTTCAACCCCCCCTTCTCCCCCCCCCTCTGCAGGAGGATCAGAGCCCCCCTCCTTCTACGATGCAATATTCGAGACCACCTCCAACCCCCCAGTTGACGATGCATTTTCCTCTACCATCTCCGAAGCCGACCCCTACAACCCTACATCTCCCCCAGAACCTCCAACCTCCACCTTCATAAACAACGCCTCAGACTCTACGAAGTCCTTCCTCGCCGCCTCCTCCAGCGGCACCGGGTCCCGCGACTTCCTCTCCACCCAGCGCGACTCCCTCCTTTCTGTGACAGACGAGATCTACCAGATGTCAGGTCGTGAATTCAACCTGAATTCCCCCGCCCAGTTATCAGAAGTTCTTTATGGAGTGAAGAACGGGGGGTCGACGGCTAAGGACAGCTTGGAGGCAATGGCGGGGGCGGGGAATCCATTGGCTGGGAAGGTTTTGAAGTATAGGTCACTGAAGAGTAGTATTAAGAGACAGGAGAAACAGGAGGAGAGAATGTCCGCAAGGAGGAAGCTAGGTGAGGCAGAGAGGGGCAAACCAAAGCGGGCGGCGAGCGAGTGTCAGCTTATACAAGCGTTGCTTTAGTTTTGCCGTCGTCTTTCTTACCCAATCTACCTCCCTTAGGTTCTTCAATCTCTGCCCCCCCCGAAGCAAACTCCCCCAACATGAAGGACAACTTCACCTCCGGCCGCGACCCCCTCCTCCTGATCGACGCCTCCGCCTACATCTTCCGTGCCTACTACGCAATGCCCCCTCTCCACCGGTCCGACGGCACCCCCACCGGCGCAGTGCTAGGATTCTGCAACATGCTGAACAGGCTGGTTATGGAGAGGCTGCTGAGGGGGGAGAGACCTAGACTGGTCATGGTCTTCGACGCGAAAGGGCCCAATTTTAGACACGAGATATACAATGAGGTGAGTCGTTCGAGGAGCTAAGGGAGATTCGGCGACAAGGGAAGGAGGCTCCTTAGTTGCTTAGTTGCTCATGCTCAACGCTTCTCCTCCCTAAAACCTCCTACAACTCATCCCAAACCTCGCACACAGTACAAGGCAAACAGGCCGCCTTGCCCGATCGACCTCGTGCCCCAGTTCCCCTTAATCCGCGCCCTCGCGACCGCCTACGGCTGTCAGCAGATCGAGGCCCCCGGCTACGAGGCGGACGACGTCATTGCAACCCTCAGCGTCAGGGGGGTCAAGGAGGGGGTGAACGTTAACGTGGTTAGCAGCGACAAGGACCTGATGCAACTGGTTACGAGGATGGGGGAGGAGCCGAGCGTCCACTTGATCGACCCGATGAAGCAGATCAGAGTGGACGAGAACGTCGTGAAGGAAAAGTGGGGGGTGGGACCGGGGAAACTTGGGGACGTATTAGCACTGGCGGGGGACAGCGCGGACAACGTTCCGGGGATCAAGGGGATCGGACCTAAGATCGCTAGCGGGCTCATTGAAGAGTACGGGGACCTGGAGGGACTGCTAGAGGGGTGCGAAGGAATCAAGCAGAACAAGAGGAGGGAACTGCTGATGGAGGGGAAGGAGGTGGCGAGGCTGAGCAGGAGGCTGGTGGAGCTGGTCAGGGATGTGCCGGAGGACAGGATGACAGGAATGGAGGGGATGGAGGTGAAGCAGCTGAGGATGGAGGAGCTGAATGAGGAGAGATTGCTCAACTTCTACGAGGAGATGGGATTCAAGGATTTGAGGAAACGGATGAAGAACAGGTTCGGGATCGAAGGGAGGAGGTTAGAGGGGGCGACGAAGACAGGGTATTATAAGAAGAAAGGGGGGGGGGGGGGAGGAGGGAAGGTTGTCCCAGAGGAGTTTGATAACGTCCCGTTTTGAGAAAATCATTTTTCATGAATAAACACATATAACCCTACATACAAATATATATACATCACCGCCCACCCTTTCCCTCCACATTAAACAACGTCTTCCCGAAAGCCTCTAGGACGCTAATATCCCACTCCTCCTCATGCCTCTCCACAAGTCCACTCTCCCCCACATGGTAGACCGTCTTCCCAGTGTACGGGTGTACCCTCGGCCTCCAGGGGAGCATGATGACCCCCTCCAATGCCCAAGTTACGGTGATGGTGGAGGTTGCGGGAGAGTGGGTGATGGAGGTTAGGGAAGCGAGAGACTGGGAATGGTCAAAGAGGTTGGAAGTTGCGGAGAGGTACTTGCGTAAACCGACAACAGGCATGTCGGGATCGGGACCGTCGAAGCGGCAGGAGGAGGAGTAAATTGAGGGGGTTAAACGACCAGTTATGTAATAGTTGTTGTTCTCCCAGTCAGCTTGGATTGTTGAAGCTATTTTGGAGAGGGGGAGGTGGGGAGTTTTCGGGATGGCAGTGTTGGCGGGGATTGAACCGGGGGGAGTTGGGAGGGTGGTGGAGATGAGGGAACCGGGGAGGAGAGATTTGTGCCGGGAAATTAGGAAGCGGAGGATTAGGGTAGTGGAATCTGTAGGGTGGAGGGGCGACAAGCGAAGCGAGTCGCGGAAGGGGATTAAAAGGTGGTGGAGGAGGTGGTGGCGGAGGGGGAGAGGAAAATCGTCACTCATCTCCTTGCATGTCTCCTCACTCACCAATTGTGTCTGCCGCTCTTCGTCTAAAGAAGGGGCATTTAATTGACAGTGACTTATTATACACTCTATTCAACATTGCTTGGACTGAATTAGGTGCCGTTGATGGGGTAAATGAGTATAACGATGTGCGGTCGTTTGTGGAAAGGCTAGAATGGGGGAACTTGACTTTGATGATCTCGCTGCTAATTTTTGTTTGTAGACCTGAGGGTTGTTTTGTAGTAAAAGATGTGAATGACTGGCTAAATGACAAGCACAGTAAGCACGTAAATATTGCAATAACTTTCATTTGAAGGCCAAACAGGTGAGGCTCAAACAGGACAATAATTTGGCTTGGGGGATGGACTGTTTCCACCCCCTTACGATCCTTACTCTCCTACTAATTATCCTTGTATCCACACCATTGTCAACATCACCGACTCCAAAACGTCAAAATTCAATTTCTGTATCCTCTTCAACAAAACACAAGACCATCACAACAACTCGGGAGGATTGGACAGCCAAGCCTTGGCTCTCCAGGCGACAACAGGACAAAATTAAAAAAGAGACGACACCAATTGAAACACTGAAGCGGATGTTATCTTTCTGCCCTACAACATTGAACCCAGTGAATATAGGAGCCACTCTGGTGCAGGTAGCAAGGCAATCCCACCAGTTTTCAACCGTTCCCACAACCACCGTCGTCGAATTCTCGCCCCTCCTCCTTTCCCTTCTTTCAACAGTCCAAAACTCTGATTTACCCTCCAACTTCACCCCCCGTCAGCACGCAAACCTGCTATGGGCTTTGTCAAAGACCGTGAAGTCCCTCTCCCTCTCCCATCCCACCCTTCCCTCCCTCCCCTCCCTCCACGTCGAGACGCGCCGTTTGTTTCTCCACCTAATTCCTCACCTCTCTTTCCCCTCCATGAACCCGTCCGAGCTAACCATGACCCTCCTAGCCTATTCCTCTGTATTCCCACGCTCCCACCACACCACCTCCTCCCCAAACAAGTCATTCACGACCCCCGCAGACGAGGCTGACCACACCACCTCCGTACCAAACAAGTCATTCACTACCCCCGCAGACGAGGCTGCCATAAACAAAATGATTGACGCAGCGATCCATAATGTGAACCTTCCCGATTATACCCCCGCGAACCGCGCCTCTCTAGCCTACAGCTTAGCTGCCAGGAATCACCCCCCGACTGAGGCAGGCTACGAGGTTCTTAGGGGCGTGGCTGAGGGAATGGCGCTGGTGAATCTAACGAGAGTACCGAACATGAAGGACCTTTCCATGGTACTGTGGTCTTTGGGGACACTTTCAGAGGGGGACAGGAGGCTGGGGGAGTTTGCGGCGAAGGCGGTGGAGACTGTCGGGTACTTGGTGAGGAGAGGGAGGATAGAGGTGGGAGGGATGAGCAACGAGGACCTGATGATGGTGGTGGCTGGGATGAGTTACAGCAGAGTGGAGGATATGACACTGCTGGGTCGGCTCTTTGAAGAGGGGGGGAGGAGAGAGTGGAAGTGCTGGGAGAGGGTCAACCTGTGCTGGGCTGTAGCGCACCTTTACCTTAAGGGGGAGGAGAGGGGAGAGGGTGAGTTCGAAGGGTTCGTCAAGGACTCGGTGAAGGTCGTTAAGAGGGACTTGGAGGAACTCCACAAGGACCAGCAGGCTAGTGCTAACTTGGTGTGGGCGCTGACGGTGCTGGAGATGGACGACGAGGAGAGCATGGAGGTCGTGAAGAGCGTATTCGGGGACATGGAGAGGAGATGGAAGAGGGGGGAGGAAATGGATAAGGAGCACTTGCACCAACTTTATCAAGCTTGGTTCCTATCGGAAGAATTAGAGGGGACAGTGGGGAGGGAGTTCGGGGAGCTCTTGCGGGCGACGTGGGAGAGGGAGAAGGCTCGGGAGAAGGCGAGCAGCCGCAGCCACCTGCAGCTGAGCAAGGTCCTGAGCCTGATGGGCATCAAGCACGCGAACGAGCACGACGAGGACATCGACGTAGCCATCGTCCTAGACAACGAGAGCGGCTGGTCCAGGATTGACTCCTCTCGGGGGGGGGGAGAGAACAGAACGTACGTGGCCGTGGAGTACGACGGGCCGGACCACTTCACGTACAAGGGAAAGAAGTCCCTGGGGCATACGAACCTGAAGTACCGCGTCCTGAAAAAGAAGGGGTGGGCGGTCGTCAGGGTCCCGTACTTTGTCTGGGACAGGATCCCGTTCTGGGCGAGCATGGAGAGGCAGAGGTACTTGCAAAGGCTGCTAAAGACAGACAAGGCCATCAGGTTCAGCGAGGGGGACGTGAGCGAGTACAAGGAACCCGCTAAGAGCGTTTGGCTTAACAGAGTCAGCAGGTTCGACTAGTAAAAGGATGTTTGTTTTATTGCAATATTAGGCGCACTCTGTTGTTAGATGTGCTAAGGTTAAGATTAGGGCTACAACGTCCGCCTTTGCAGCAGTTGTTTGTGTTTCATTTGTGATGATTCTGTCGTAGTGTTTGTTGGCGGTCTGTGCGCGATAAGGCTCAAGTAGGTCGACCAAACGACACTCCAGGCCGAGGTCCAGACTGATCGGTAAGTGCCCGGGACGAAGGCAAAGTTGGCAGCGTTTACAGGCCACCACAGTGTCATGGAAGCTTGAATGGTGTTGACAAGCTCATCACTGCACTTCTCCTTCGTCTCATCGTAGATCCTCTGAACGGGAAGCGTTTCAATATCGCCGAGAGCGTAGTCCACGAGGTGAGGATATGCGGCGTTGTACCCAAAGAAGATGGCATTGGTGGGGATGGCGGAAGCAGACGCTCCAAGGACCTTTCTGGCGATATTTATAGGAGTCTTCTTGGGCCACCATATGTCGAAGTACTGGTAGAGCTTGTAGAAGACAGGCGTGTATATGAAGACGCTCCAATTGATTAGTTTGCCGGAGCGGAAGGTATCCACCATGAAGGGTTGGGCTGTTCTCCTCTCCTGATGCTCAATGTATTGTGCCGAGATATCACCAATTGTGAAAATCACGAAGGCGGAGGCTAGATTTGTCGTGAGAGGGTGACGCTCGAGCGCACGGGTGTAGCTCTTTGCAGCTGAACGAAGCATGGAAATGGAGACCTGGGAAGGATGAGGGCTGAGTCGTGTTGTAAATGAAGACCTTTCTTTCTCCTTCTGCTGCAAATCTGACTTTTAAAGCGTTTGGGCTTTTCAATCCTTGTCTTCCTAGTATGATGGCAGCTTATTTGGCTTAGAAAGTGTAGGCTGTGAGGCCACAATTAAAAAGTGGCATTTATTTTCGGAGCAGCACACACACTTGGTCAAAGATGAGAGTTTTTCTCTCTCTATTCCTGTGCTTGACCTCATGCGCTGCCTTTCGGGAGGGCGTTTTGGAGGGTATTTTGGCACGTGCAACCGCATCCATAGCAGATGAAAGTTTTGTTGAAGTGGTTTGTGTTTCTTCCCATCAGTCTCGACGGCGGAAAAAGTCAAAAAATCCTTCATTCACGAATGAGTTATGTGAAATACACGGACGGCCAGTCATGCTCAAAAGAGGCCCAAAAATTCAAATGACGTACAAGTTTGAGAGGCAGCACAAGCAGACGAATTTCAACTACAGCCCCAACTTCACCTCAAACTTGCGTGAGGATCTCCTCTCGATGGCTGACCTCGAGAAAGTTACGATAAGGACAACAGAGGCTGACTACACTGCGTCTACTTCCTCTAGTGATATCATCATGATGAAACCTAAATTTACTTCCCAGATCCTCTCTTCTCATGATGTTCCGAAGAAAGGAATGAACGACCCATCATCAACGTTCTTCCAGAAGCTCGGGGTCACAGATAAGGACGGCAAACCCCGCCCTCGCATGTCCTCTAAGTTGAAGCAGTGCAACAAATTCGTTGAGGTTGTGGGTCGTCTGTTGTTGAAAGAGGTGAGAATGGGAAAGAAGAATTGAATGATCTACTATCATCTCACTTTTCTTCCTCGCCACCCCACCGCCGCTATAGGGAGCAAAGGAAAGGGGAGTGGAGGTTCTTGACATGGGCTGTGGGAAGGGATATCTGACGTTTGCTCTCCACAATCACCTCTGCGAAAAGGTCGACGCGCAACGTGTGCGCTCTGTGGGAGTCGAGGTTCGCCCGAAGCTGGTAGATGACATCAACAATATCGCCAGGGATCTGGGTGGGAACTTTGAGACTCTCAGTTTTGCCGTTGGGGAGATCGGCAATTTTGACAACACGGAGAAGGAGGATGAGAAGGTGTCCGCACTGATTGCCCTCCACGCATGCGACACGGCAACTGATGACGCAATCTATCAGGGAATCAAAAACGATTGCGACGTAATCGTCCTGTCTCCTTGTTGTCACAAAGAGGTAAGACGGTACATGGAGAAAAACGACGTCAAAAGGGATGCTGAGCATCCCTACAAGAACCTCCTAAGGTTCGGTGTCTACAGGGAGAGAGTGGCAGAGCAGGTCACCGACACTTTGAGAGGGATGCTCCTGGAGGTGGCTGGTTACGACGTGGACATCTTTGAGTTTATAGGGGGGGAACATACTGCGAAAAACTGCATGATCACTGCCACTAAGGCGAGGAAGGGGAAGGTTGGTGGGGGGTCGTTAGAAGAATTGAGGGACTTGGCAAGAATGCACGGCATTGAACGGATAAAGCTCGCGGACCTACTAGGGGTGGATTTGGGGGTTGGTGAGGGCAGGACCAAGTCCGAAATTCCCCGTGGAAGAATGCCTCCGAAGTGAATGGTCTATGTTGTTTAAAAACGCGCACGGTTTTGGTTTTCCGCCCTCGCTCATTTCTTCGACCTGGGAGAGGGGCGCCAAGGGGGGAGAAATGAATTTTTGTCCTTTTCCTCCCTCCATCGAAATCACAGCAGACTCGCACCCAGGATCTGTGACCCAAAAGAAGTCTCTTACGTAGCCCACCAAACCAGCTAGAAATATACTTGCTTCCCGTGTTGATCAACACAGTCCACACCGAGTAACTAGTGAGGTGAATTCAATTTCAGCTTGGTAACCCATTGTGAAAGATTTCTCAACGTTACGGGGTTCTCCCTGAATGGATTTTGTCAATAATCAAACAGAATCGGGAATGAATGGGGATAATCTTGATACCCTCGTAAAGATTGAGAGGCTGAACGCGCAACTTGCCGCCTTGGTGTCAAAGAGGGAGATAGTCGCCCTTCAGGAAAGCGATGCCAGAATTCAGAAGTTGCACTATGAGCAGCTTGAGCTCACGGCGAGTATGAAAAAGCAGGCGATATATGAACAGGAGGCAGCGATAAATATACAGCTTGACTCTCTCAATACGATGTTGAGTAAGGATAGGAGTGAGATGGGAAGCGTAACTCCTGTCAAATTTGGTGAAGGGCCGTCCAAGAAGGCTGCTTCAGGCAGTGGGGTTGACGGTGGCATCGAGTTGGAAGATGAGGAGGACAGCGACGGTACGGTAGGGTACGGTGGGCTTGATGTCTCGAGCAGCAGTGGGGGGGGCAGTAGCGACTGTGATGGTGGTGGTAAAGGCAGGTGAGGATGGAAGGGAAGGAAGATGAAGCGAAGGCCCTAAACACCCTCTGTACATTCTCTTGCTGACTTCCTTGCTCGTCATTTTTCTCTTCCCAGCGACAAAATCACAACCAGCTCCTCCATCAAAAACGACGAAAACAACGAAGAGGGCGTTACATGGCTCGTGAAAGGAGCGAAGGCAATGCTTATTAACACCTGTGACACTTGCACCATTGAGGAGGTACTCCATGATGAGCAGGCTTGCGTTGTCTGCTGGGAAATCAGGGGTGATGTGGGCATAGTCGAGGTAAGGATGGTCTTGCGACGAGCACGCGCACATTTTCAGACACTAACACCATTTCTCTCCCCACTCATTTTCGCTCATCCTCGCACCACTTAGGTCAACAACCTCATGCCACTCGTCGACGGAAAGAGGAAGAGGACCTCTGGTAGTATCAAGAACAAAGAGCAACTTCTTGACTCTAAACTGAGTAAAGATGCGATGAAGCGCCAAAAGAAGGAGCAGAGGAAAGGTGAGGCATGGGCAAAAAAAAAAAAGCGAAAAGGCGGCTCTTTATCCGACACCACCTTGAGTAGTAAACGGGAGCGTGAGACAAAACAATTCTAACCCAGTATGCATTTCACAGGGGCAATGACCAAGGTGAAGGAGACTAAGGCGAAGAAAACATACACAAAGACAAAGACGATGAAGAGATCGCCCAAAAAATCCACAAAGGTCGATGAAAAGAGCGCGGATTCTCGGATTGGCTTGAAGGTCGCAAAGTACTACGAAAACGACGATGGGGACTTTATTCTCTACCCTGGAGTTGTTCAAATTGTGGTTCCTTTCTACAGAGATAGGCTGCGAGTGCTTTTCAACGATGGAACGAAGGATGATATTCATCAAGATGAGTTGTCAGAACTCGTGAAGCTGTATCAGGACATGAAGAAGACCGGCGTTCTTCCTGAAGATGAAGATGTTGACGACCCTGAATCTCCTTTGTCCACGCAAGCGGTCGAGGCCATGGTCGTCGAGGACGACAACGACGATGAAGACGACAACGAGGACGAGTGCAACCTTTGCGGTGAGCCCGGGGAACTTATATGCTGCGACGGATGCCCGAGGGTTTTCCATGGGAAGTGCCTATTGAAGGAGGGAAAGGCAACGGAGGAGGAGCTCGAGGATGAAAAGGCGGACTTCATCTGCTTCAAGTGTAAGGAACCTAAGACCAAGTCCCCTCCACATGCTCCCACGTCTCCAACCCTTCAAGAAGGACCAGGTGAGCGCTCGTTGCGCAATTCTAGCTTGTTTCTACGCAACCATTTCCACGACTCACTTTTCGCTCGTCATTATAGTGATTATCACAAACGCACCCCCAGTCCGCATCAAGGACATTACTAATGGGTCTGAGGCTACTCCAATTGCCTTCCGCTCATCCAAGGAGGGCCCAGTGGACCACTTTGACAAGTTCACGTACATCAGCCAGTCTGTGTGCCGCCACCTTCTTGAAGCCAAGGTTGCTCGTTTTGAGGATGTCGTCGATGGCAGCTTGCCTGAAGGGCTATTGGACAAGGAGCGCTTCTACGAGAATATTATGATCGCATACAAGGAGGGACAGAGCGACTTTGAAAGGAGGAAGCTTATTGGGCTGGGCAAAGCTAAGCTCGAAGGGTGCGGCAAGTGCAGGTGGAGACTTAATGGCTGCGCGCGCTGCAACGACCCCAATTTTGTCTTGGGAGCAAAAGAGGGCCTTTCGGGTGGTATCGACAGGCCTGGATCCGAGTTTGACGCTCAAAAGTGCTCAGAATTTCCCCTAGGTCATGACAGCAACATAGCCATCAAGTGCTATGTAAGCGATGAAACCCCAATCTGCGAAAATATTAAGAAGATATACCCGGATGCCAGGCCTTGCGGAGTAATTGCGCTCGAGGATATTCGAAAGGGGGAGTTTGTGATGGAATATTGCGGCGAGATCCTCACTTCAGAGCAGGTTTGCCTTCGCGACGAGTACTATGACCAGCTTGGCTACGAGGACAGCTACCAACTGAGTTGCGAAGTAGGGGAGATGAGCCACGTTATCGATGCCAGGATCTACGGCTCTGTCGCAAGGTTCGTCAACCAGTCCTGCGAGCCCAACGTTGAGTTCATGGCCATGAAGAAGATGGGCTTCACCGAGTTCAAGAATCGCAACGGCATCGTCTCGCTGCGTGACATCAAGAAGGGCGAAGAACTCACCATCATATACGCCAGCAACGGCCAGAAATCTGATGATACCAACATCGGCTCCAAGTGCTGCTGCGGCACCAAGTCGTGTAGGGGGTACCTATGAGGGGAGGGTTGCTGAGAATCGTTGACAATTTCACAATAAAAAATTGTTTAATCCACTTTTCTTGGTTCACACTTTATTTTCTGAAACTTTATCGTCAACATCATCAACATCGTCTACATACTCGTCAACTGTACCCATCATCTCTTTAAGGGTCTCCACCGCCTCCTCTAAAACCAGCCTCTGTCCAACCCTATACCTGCTTGCGAACAAAACCTCAGGTTCCCCTGCCCCACTCCCCTTCGCTCTCGCTTCGTCGTCCCTCTCCCTCGTCTCCTCGAACGGCTCCAGCCTCTTCTCGAGCATCTCCAGAAGCATCTCAACCGCTTCAGCGCTAACGCCTTCCTCCTCTTCCTCCTCCTCCTCCTCCTCTCCACCCCCATCCAACACCTTCCAAAGTTCCTTCGGAAACTGTCCCTCCCCCCTCCTCCTAACATAATAAGGCCCCATCTTTCTAACCCCCCCTTCCCCTCTAACCCCTACCTTCAAACCATACGTCTCCAACTCCATCTCCTCCCCACAAAAGCCATAACACATCAACATTTGCTCCCCCCCCTTCCCCCCATAATTATTAAATACCTCCCCAACAACCTTCCCCTCATTAAGCAAAGTAACTTCCTTCTCTGAACACGACCACGTCACTGGACAGGCGTGTTCGTGGTTTGCGCTGTCGAGGTACGGGAGTAATATACTACCGGTGACGTTTATTAGATGGCCGGGGAAAGAACGGGAACGGATTAGAGAACATGAGAGTTCGAATTGAGGGAGGTTTATGAGGGATTTGTAGGAGGTGGGGAAGGAGGTTGTGTACTGCTGCTTTTGGGAGGAATTTAAGAGGAGGAGGGAAGCGAGGAGGTTCGTTGATTCTAGGAGAGAGAGGTGGGAGGGAGACCAGGAGTAGGGGGTTGGATCGGTTTTGGGGAGGCTGAGAGAGAGAGAGAGTATGGGGGGGGGTTAGGGAGGATGTGGGTCAGTGTGCGTGCAATTACAGTATGTGTGTGTGTGTGCGTTTTACCTTGAGAAGTACGGTTCGTAATTAGTCGAAGATGGTACTGTTATACCTAAAGCGACGAAAGCCTGTAGGATGAATTTCGAGTCACAGTTCGGGTTTTGGGCGAGGCAGGCTTTTCCTATGTCGGATTGTCGGGCTACGTTTTCTGTAATTATACAGGAGGATGGGACGGTTATTATCTTTGTAGAGGGGGGAAGGGGAGTGGATGTGAAGAGGCCAGTGGAGCCGAGGGGGGAGGGGAGGAGGGAGAGGGATGGGTGGATGTAGCTGCCGTGGGATTTGAGCCAGGTTTCGAGGGAAGGGGGAGGGGTTTCGAGGGAAGGGGAAGGGGTTTCGAGGGAAGGGGAAGGAATTTCGAGGGAAGGGGAAGGGCGGGGACGCTTTGGAGAGGGAGGAGAGGACATGCGCCGTCGGGTTTGATTTACAGAACAAACACGAGAAATAACCTATGAGAAATAACTTATTTAACGTCAGATTTCAGAGTTGGGGCGATATGAGGGATTGACTGTAAGATTTTGACGAATAATGCGCGCTAAGGAGGCGTGGAATCGTTCGGATACAAATTGATGAGCCTTTTTGTGATTGTTCTGTGAAGAAGAGATTTCCAACTTGCCAATTTTTGGTTTGGTCTAAGAACGATCGGTTTCACTCTTTTTTTGCTGTGACTTTCCTCTCACTCTCACCTCTTACAACACTTGCATCGATCGTTAACGTCAATTCCAATTTGCTCGAAGATTGCCCCTTTCAATCCATTCCCAGTCAGTTTCGGGTATCCACAACTTTACCTCCTTTTATCCTCTCATGGACAAGACGCAGATGCTCCTTTCGGGACCTGTGTCACTTACTGTTTTTCCATACCAAATGGAGAAGCTGAAAGCTAAAAGAGTGTCAATTCCGTCGAAAATTGATAACCTCGCGCCTTCTGCCAAAGAACTAATAATGAAGTTGCTCACGATCAACACAAATGTTTCCTCTGGTACCTTCATCTTCAGGGAGACTATTGAGAACTTGTTGGCGGAACATCCGGGCCTTCAAGGACACGTCACAAATGCTATGAAGGTTTTTCAGAGTAATAGTGTTGGAGTTACGAAGGCTTACTTCAGGCTCCTGTTGGGCGGTTCGATCTCTGCCAAAGGATCGAAGACGGGACGAGTAGAGAGAGGAGGGGCTAGTAAGAGGGTAACCCCTGTCAGGGCTAGCGCGGTCAAAGCTAAGTCTTCGGAAACCAAAGAGGTTGCAAAGTTGACAGCCGAGGACAGCCCACACAGTGGAAAGAAGATAGCTAAGGTTTTCGACGGATATGTCTGCAGTGGAGAGGTCATCGGTGGAACTCCCTTCTACAATGGGAGATTTCTTCGTGTTTCCTATTCCGATGGGACAAAAGAGGACATCAGAACGGATGAGCTCGACGACATGATTGAGGTGAGATGAGATGAGACGAGGAGTGGAGCGGCAGCTGATAAAAGGGGAAGTTTTTCACACGCTTGTGGTGACACGTGCTCCCCTCAGCCACCGCCATTATTCTCACCCATCATCCCACCCGCTCATGGCAGCTTTACGATGAGATGGTTAAGGGTATAGGGAAGAGAAAGGGGAACAAGGGGAAGGGGGAGGGAAAGGGAAACAAGAGGCAGAGGCCAAATAGACGCAACTTTGAGAAGCCCGAGAAAGACGAGGAGGTCAACGATGAGGACGACATACTCAAGGAATTCGCCTTCCCATTGGAGGAAATCGATTCGGCTTCTGCCTCCGCGTACTTTATTGGACAGAAGATCGAGGCACAGTGGAAGGGGATGGCAAGGTGGTACAGAGGGAAGATCGTCCGTGTGCGAGTGAACGGCAACGTCGACATCAGGTACGACGACGGTGACAGCGAGAACAACGTGCCCCCGAGCCTAGTGAGGTTGTCCCAACTCGAAGAGCGCAAAAAGACTGGGAGGCAGTGCATCGTGTGCGGTACGAAGAGGACTTCTCATTGGCGCAGCGGAAGTCGCTGCGAAAAGTGTTACAGGATACAATTGAAAGCCCAGAAAACGGTCGCCGAGGAAGTGGTCGAGGCCGAGGAAGTGGTCGAGGCCGAGGAAGTGACTGATTTCATGGGCTTAGAGTTCACGGACTATGACTCAGATGAAGTTTTTATCAGAGATGAACGTTCTGGGGGGTACAAGGAGAAGAAGGGAGTCAAGGGGAAGCAGAGGGAGAAGGAAGGCAATTTCGACGATTCCGACAATAGTAGCGACGAGGAGGACAACGTTGTTACTACTATGGGTGGGTTTGACTACAATCCCATCGAGGAGGAGGAGGAGGAGGGAGAGCAACCGAAGGCAACGACGCAGAAGCAGTGTGTGGAGTGTGGAACCAAGACTTGTGCCTATTGGAGAGGACCGGCATCCATGCCCCGTTGCAATGAATGCCACAACCGCAGTGTGAGAGAGAAAAAGGCGAATAGGAGGTCAGGGGGGGGAACAAAGGCAACGACGCAGAAGCAGTGCGTGGACTGTGGAACCAAGACTTGTGCCTATTGGAGAGGACCGGCATCCATGCCCCGTTGCAATGAATGCCACAACCGCAGTGTGAGAGAGAAAAATGCGAATAGGAGGTCAGGGGGGGGAACGAAGGCAACAACGCAGAAGAAGGTCGCCGAAGTTGGAATTTTGGAAGCCGAAGAAGTGGTCGACGCCGTCCTTTCCATTCCCAACTCCCCCTCGCACATCTCCCTTGATACTGTTCCACGGACGCCTGCCTCTACCAACGGCGCGAGCATCGCCAGCGAACAGCTCACCACCATTTGTGACATTATCGCTCAGCTAAAGAAAGAGAGAGATGATGCCATCATGCAAGCCGACAGTGTCAAGATACAGCTTGAGAAGGCCAAGGAGGAAATTGAGAGCAATCAGGCGGAACTCGAGGGACTAAGGCGCGGCATTGAGCTCATTGCGAGTCAGGCGGGGATCTCTGATTGAGGAGAGGGGGGGGGGGATGGGGGGACATTGCATGATTTTAGGATATGAGGGACATTAAGAGCGTTACATTTAACAAAATTGCTCTTGAGGCAAAAATACGGATCCTATTCGTCGTTTTTGGGTTACGGTTTTTCAATATTATGTTGTTAAGATTATTCAAGAGAGGCAATAAAGTCAACAATGAAGGTGTTTACGGCGTCTGGAGCCTCGTCTTGGGGGCAGTGTCCCACGCCGTCGAAGAGCCTCGTCATTTTGACGCAATCCTCCTTTGCATATAAATCTATTGTACTCGAAGGCTCCCATGGATCGGCAGTTCCCCAGCCGATCCCCACTGGAACACTATTTCCCTCCATAGAAATAATTTTTAGCTGCTCCTCAGGAAGCGGTCCTGCTGAGTAGCTAATGAAGTCCAGGAAGACTTCTGTCGCCCCCTCGGTCAAGCCAGGGTCGAGAATGCACTTGACAAGCTCGTCCGAGACCTGCTCGGGGTCGCCATATGCTGCAACGAGCGAAGCAAGTCGTAGAGATGATTGCATAAGTGGATTAGAATATTTGCGTTCAGGTGGTCAGCTCAGTCACTTTGTGCAAAGGATGCCACCATGCCACTTGCTTTCCCCCCCCCTTCTTACCTTGTTTGAGGACTTCTGACACAGTCTTTTCGGTAGCCACCTGTGAAAAGAACCACTTCCCGACAAAGGTCTCCCTAAGCAGCTTCTGGAAGATCGTCACTAAGGGCACGAAGAACGGGTTCTGCCTCTTGACGTTGAGGAGCCTAAGGGAGGGATCAAGAATTACCACCCCCTTCACGACCTCAGGGCGATCAATGGCGGCCTGCAAGCCAACGCAACTCCCGATGCTATTACATGCAAGGAAGGCTTCCCCACCGACGACCTCGTCGATGAAGGACGTAAGTTGCTCGCTCCACGTGTAGAAGTTGTAGACGGACTCGAGAGGGTGCTCCATGCTGGTGAAAGGTGTGCTGCCCACAGGGCCGAAGGGTCCCACAGCGTTTGCGTCTCCGTTGTATTTTTGGGGGAAGGAGGAGAAGTCTCTGGGTGATGAGGATGAGGGTGAGGATGAGGGTGGAGGTAGGGGAAGCAAATGACAGAAAGTAAAAGTGCTCTCTCGAAGCACCAAACTCTCACCTTCCGTTCTCGCCATTGAGACCCTTCATCTTCTTAGCCTCGTTGGGGTTGATCTTGGAAGAGTAGCCGTAACCCAATAGATCAATGGCGAACACCTTGAAACCAGCAGCCGCCAATGGCTCGACATTCCGTCTCCAGTGATCAGCATTACCCCCGAAACCGTGGATGAGGACGAGATTTCCCTTAGTTGTGGATGAAGACTTTGGAGGGTTTCCTACCACGTACCGCATCGATGTTCCACGCCACTTCCAGTACTTATTCTTGTCAGGGCTGAAGGGCTTGGCTTGAGCTGGCGGTGCTTGCAAGGGGCTGAGGGTAGATAGCGCGGAAAGCGGGGTGGAAGCGAGAAGTATGACAGCAGCAAAAACGCATACTTTTAGAATGAAGTTCATATTTCGCGTGATGGTGACTCAAAAATCTTCACAAGAATAGGTATTGACCCAAAACCATCAGGCAAAAACCGTCCTGAAAAATCTTCCTCAAAACCACGACTTTTATTCTCGTGTGAACGAAACTCATGCCGGCCCCGATGTCGCCCTCAGTTGTCCCAAATTCCCCTGCCGCTGCCCCTGGACCAAGAGATTCTCCCAACAAGGCAAGACGAGCAGTTGCCAGTAAGGCCACAAGGAAGAGCATTGCTGCTCCTATGAAGATGGATGGAGCAAAGATGTCGGAGCTCGCGACCATCAAGCTGAAGCAGATGGACGGCCTCACGAAGAAGATGAAGGAGAACTACAAGCTGAGCCAGGAGCAGATAGAGAAGGGTAAGTAACATCCAATTCTGAGCAGAAGGGAGCGAAGCTGCCTGTGGTGCCCCCCCCCCTCCCCCCGTGATATTCTGCTTACACCGTAGCTCCCTCTCCCAGATAAGTTGGAAATACTGCATATTGATCAAACTCTGAATACACTTCGGTCTCGCTACGATCCCTTGGTGGAAGCTTTGAAGGAAAGGCTGGCCCTGCGCACCAACGTACAGGCTGAATTTCGGAAGGCGTCGGGTGCCCTGAAGTCTATGATGAACGAGCAGCAAAAGCTAACTGAAACCATGGTTTCGGTAAACAGAAAGCTCATGAAGGAGGACGCAAAGCAGACACTGAAGCGTGAGAGGGGCTTCTCGAGCGGGAGAAATTCCACGTACACAAACTCCATGAGATTAGCAGATGCCGCGAAGGTCTCGGCTGCTTGGAAGGATGCGTTGAAGGTTGAAGCGACAATACAAATAGGAAAGAAATCGGAGATACAGCTGAGCAAAACTGTGCCGACGATTGCGGGTGGTAAGGAGAAGAGTGGGGGGGGAGGGGAGATGATGGGGGGGAAATTGTCGTCAACGCCTAGAAGATAAGAAGAAAGCAGCGTCATTCTATATCTAAATTTATTTATAATGCATTGAGCCTCGCTTGGAGGTCTGGAAGTTCCGAAGCTAGAAAGTCGGCGGCAGCATCTTCGTCCACCTTCTCCTTCTCTGCAACCGGGAGTTTGCTAGTGGGCGCTTCAGCCATCTGCCCGTCAAGCTGAAGTCCCAGCTCGGCGAGCACTTGCCCCGTGATCTCATCTGCTTCCTCCTCCACGCCATCCCCGTCAAAAGCGTCCGCGAGGGCATCATTCATCATCTCCTCTGAAAGATCCATCTTCTCTGACTGCTTCGCAAACTCAGCAAATGAAGCACTCATGTTTGAGGCAGAAACTGCGTCGTTGGCCACCTTCATCGTCCCCGCGACGCTCCCAATTGCCTTTGACATCGCCACTTGTGTCTTCATCGCAGATGCCTTCATCCCCATTGCTCCCATGGAGGCCCGAGCCTTCAATAACTTCTCCCTCTGACTTTTTATCTGAACTAGTTGGGATGCGAGTGTCCTCAGAGTAGGGTCCTTGTTGTTCGCGGCCACCTTTGCCCGCTTCTTGATGTCCATCATGACCTTCTTCTCATTTCTCTCCAATTCTCTGATTTCCTTGTCGATGTCCCTTTGCGATGAGCGAACCTGTTTCTTGGCAGCCTTTGCAGACTCCTCAGGACTTGGCTTCTTGCTGAACCATGACATACTGTGGATGGGATGATAGGGGCGGGTGAGAGAGTGGTGAGAGGGTAGTCACATGATTCGTGAATGAATGAAACCTGGATCGAGGTCGAGAAGAGGCAAGGAAAAAGCCTCCAGGACTGAAGCAAATGGATTGAATCGCGAAGCCAAAATCAAAACTCTTCGTGTCGTTGGGGCTATGAGCTCATAGCCGCGAACGCTATCTCCAAACTTACTTTCAAACTTGCTCACTTCTTTTGCTCACTTCTTTGAGAAGCGAGAAGCCTCTCAGCTACTCCGAGCTTCTCTCAAAAGTGTCCTCTCTCATCTTTTAATTTCCTCCATAAAGTTGCCCCACAACGCACTTGTATACGCTCAAGTCCTCCCTGCAACATATTTTTATCACATTTCTTACCTATTCTTCTAATCGCTACGCGAAATTCTCCATTCACTGTCAAATTCTTTTGTCTTAAAAACGGCTCTCTCTCGTCGACTCAACTTACAATTCACATCTCGCTACCATGTCCGAAATCCAAACGTACGAACCTACCAAAATCTCCTCTTTCATCAACAAGATCAGCTTCCGCGTTGTCGGCTCTGCAGAATTGCCTACTTCTGATGGTTCTGCGTGGCCAACCTACTTAATCGGTGCTGGCTCTATTTGTTTCCTCATCTTCATCGTCTTCATGGTCTGGAGTTTCATGTTGGTTGTTGCAAAGTGTTGCACTTGTAAGGTGAGCGACAATCTAAGAATCATAGCGATATGACAAAGCACCTCATAAAACCCTTACACCAACACCCATATTGCAACCCCTACTGACCCCCTATCCTGCTACAGCCCCCCTGCAGCAACACGAAGGGTCTGCGAAACGTCAACGATGTGTGGAGAGTGACTAAACGGCTCCAATTTATCCGCGTGGTTTTCTTCTTTGCTACCTTGATCTCCCTTACCTCTGTCGCCCTCTTCATTGTTCAAGGTTCCTTCGGCTTCTTGGAGGCGGAAAAAACTTATGTAGATAACTCGGAAAGTCTCCATGACCTCCTCATCAGCATGAAGCGCACCCTCAATGACCTGGTCAAGTCCACTTCGACCCTGTTCGTTAACACAAACGACATCTTGAGCCTGTCGCAAACCTGCCAGAATGCTCTCAATGCTACTGTTGGGGGTGGTGCAGGTGTGCTTCCCGAGATAGATCTCTTTGAAGCGATTAGTTCCGTTGGCTTGGCCGACAGCAGCGTTTCGGATGTTGGGAGTTTTGATGGCACCTTCCTTGACTTTTCCGGTGAGCTTAACAACGCTCAGACTTATGTCACCAACTACAGCACGTGGTACGCTTGGGTGAGCTTCGGGGTAGCCCTCTTTGTTGGCATCCTTATATTGCCCTTCACCATTGCGGTCCTGTTTGCAGTGACTGGGTCCATCAACTTTAGCCTCCTCCGCTGCTCCTCAGGGTTCCTGCTTATTGTCCTCAATATTGCGGCCACTATATTTGCGCTTCTCAACCTCATCTACGGCATCATTGCTGTCGTTTCTTCGGACTTCTGTGCCGACCAAGGCGGGCCTGATCAGGTTCTGCTCGACTTTCTCACAACGAACGCCGCCGAAATCAAGGCGTACTACCATTACTACTTCACGTGTACGGGCACGAGTTATTTTGAGGGTGACTTTAACGCGGCCCAGAATGCCCTGTCCTCCGCTGCAATGTTTCTCGGAGACTTCAAGGTCGATTACTCGGAAGGCTACCGAAGTATAATTGAGACGCAGAACCAAACAACAGCCGATTATCTCAATGAACAGTGCGATCCCGTTATTGCACTCGCTGACACGGTTGCCAACTCGTCCATCCCAAGTGTTGGCCTCGCCGTAACTTCCCTTGACGACATTCTCGACTGCAACTCGCTCACACCAATATACCAGGGTTTGCTCTACGATACCACCTGCAAGGGTTTCTGCGATGCCTTCGTTTGGATGTGGATCACAAGCATTACTCTTGTCTTTGGCGTCTTGCTCATGAATACGTTCCGCCGTGCCATCTACGACGACGTCATAGGAGGTACCGAGGGCTTGGGTTTGAAGGAAGGAAAGGACGACGACGACGACACAGTATTGGAGAGCGCCTCTGATGAAGACCACCCTTCACCCAGGCTCGCTGGATCTACCGCCCCAAGCTACAAAACTGCGAGGAGCTCCGGCACTTCGAAGGTTTCCGGGCGCTCCAGGCGCTAATTTTGCATATTTCACATTCACAAGGACAAGACACAACATGGTTGATTTTTTTTTTCACTTGATTTTCCCTAGCTTTTTTTACCTTCTCCCCCCGCTCCTCGCCCTAGCCCTCCCGCCGAACACACTTTTACTCCCAGCCCTCCCTCTCCCTCCCTGCATGCCAACGACAAGATCTTTCCCCCTCCTCACCCACTCGTCCATGCACTCCCTCACGTACGTCGCCGTGTCCCTCCCCAGCAGTCTGTCCACCCGCCCCTCGTGGAAGACGTCGTAGGCCATGAGGGCGATGCTGTCCCTGGCGTCGCTCCCGAGCGAAACGCCCTTCTCCCGACCGAGCTCCAGCTCGCACACCATCATTACAGCCATCTTTTCCGCGACCATGCGGAGCTCTTCCATGCTTCCCTTCCACGATCCGACGACGTCAGCCGCCCATTTCAGCCCCAATCCGAGGTGGCCCACACACTGGGAGGGAGCGAAATTGCGAAAAGTTTTGCGTTAGCGGTGTGTGCCTCGCCTTCTACTTGCTCTTATCCATAACTTACCAGCGCCACCTCGGCCATCTCCTTAGCTCCTCCCTCCCCGGCCTTGAGTAGGAGCATGGGCTGCCTCTGGCTCTCGTCCTGTATGCCCGCGATCCTCCCCGGTCCTATGTTCCTCTCGACCTCCCCGTCGTCGAAGTACCTCACGTTCACCCTCTCCCCCCCCCCCACGACCTCGCCGAACCTCTCCCCCCCCATGGCCCTAACCCCCACCACGCTCCCGGCCTTCGCCACGGCCCTGAGGTTGAGCGCCCTGCTCTCGTTCGCCTCGAATCTGACGAAGGCCTTCCCCGCCTTGTGCCCCCGGCCGATAACCTCCAGCACCCCCATGACGACCCGTCCGGCCATCTCCTCTACGCTCCTCCAGAACTCG
>BRYA01000577.1:17209-42057 GCA_030267965.1 Triparma columacea
GGGGGGGGGGGGGGGGATTAGGTGGGAAGCCGAAAGAAAAGGTCTCTTAGGAGAAGCCTCACCCTCCCTCAACGTTTCTCCCCCCCACCACACCACACACACTCACCTCACCAACAGGACAAGGTGTACCCTTGACCTTCCAACCTCCTTCACCTCCACCTCCTTCACCCCCTTCACTCCCTTCACTCCCTTCACCCCCTTCACCCCCTCCCTTCCCTCTCTTATACTTATACAAGTACCCTCCAACAACAGTCAATTCCCTCTCCTCCATTTTGCTCAAACATCTCAACAACTTCATCACTAAAAATAGTATCCAATTCGGTAGCGCGTCGATTAGTAAAGGTGATATTACTGTACGAATGTGGACGCATGGTAGGGATGAAGATGATAAACGGAGAGCTGATGTATGAGAGTGGGTGGAGGGGCGAGGTGTTTGGGAGGTGGATGGGGTTGTTGTTCTTCTATTGAGTACCATTGTGATTATATATTGGTATGTATTGATAATAGATGGATGTAGAATAGATTGTGTACGTAATTAGGCTATTTATAGTGGGAAATGAGAGATTAAATGAGACAATCAAAAATGCTCCCACCACCACCTTTTCTTCGCCTTTTCCGAGTTTCTGACAAAACTGAAACTCTTTGAAAAGTCTGACAGCGACATAAATAAACAAAGCTGCCAAAGCGCTGCATCGCGCAAAAACCCCAACCTCTCTTCGAAACAAAGTGGATCTGAGAGAAATTACAATCATCTAGTCGGTCGAAGGTAAGAATGAACAAGAAGTGAAAGAGCTCGCGAGCAGGACATCAACGCACTATATAACCTTAAACGCTCGTCACGAAATTCTAATCCACTAACGCAATCCCCTCCGCGACTCACTTCGCTCGTCACACACTTCATCTCCCTCCCATCCTCCCCAGTCTAAGTCCCACCCCCAGCCCCACAATAGCCCCCATCACCCCCCACCCCCACCCCCACCCCCACCCCATCCCTCTAACCTTTGCCCTCCCCCCCTCCTTACCCCCCACCCCAAACCCCTTCATCGGTTCGCTTCGCTCACCGCCCCCCATTTTCCCCTCCAACCATTCCACCGCCTCCTCCGCCCCCTCCTTAACAACAACGATATCCTTAGTGGTGCGAGGTAAAGAGTGATGTAAGTGCGTTAGTAAAGTTCATCACAAAACGGGTGAGGAATGGGGAAGAGAATACCGGTGGAACTTCCGTCTAAACTCCAAAGCTTTTCGCTCCTCGCTCACTTCCGTCTAAACTCCAAAGCTTTTCACTCGTCGCTCACTTCGTCTAAACCCCAAAGCTTTTCACTCGTCGCTTCGCTCCTCGCGCTCCTCGCTCACCTCCACCTCCATATGCAACAAACCCTCCCCCCTCGCTCTCCCCATTTGTTCCAAAACCCCATCCCAATACCCCCCAACCCCAACCAGCACAACAGGAATGTCAAGTAACCCCAGCCCCCGCAACGCAAGGACTTCAAAAACCTCATCGAACGTACCCGTCCCACCCGGCATAACTATAATCCCTGTGTGGAGGTAGAGTTTGTTAGAGAAACCCAGCTTCCTTGGACCCAACATTAGCCCCCACCCCCCAAACCCCTTAAGCGAACGTTCGCTTCGCTCACCGCCCCCACCCCAAACCCCTTAAGCGAACGTTCGCTTCGCTCACCGCCCCCTTCGCTCACCTGAACTCCCCTCTAAAAGTCTCCTCTTCCTTTCCCCCAAACCCTCCCCACCCACAACCTGCATTTCAAAGTTCTCCTCCCCTTCCCCTCCCTCATATTCCATCCCATCAACAACAAACCTCTCGTGTATAACACCTATAACCTTCCCCCCATTTTGTAGTCCACCGAGGGTTAACGCACCCATACAACCGGTTGAACCACCACCGTTTACTTGCACCCATCCTTTTGATGCTATTAATGAACCGATTTTGTAGGAAGAGGTTAGGAAGAGAGAGGAGGTTGAAGGGGAGGACGAACCGTAACATGTTACGAGAAGAGGAGAGGGGGGTAAAGAGGTTGATGAAGACATGGGATTTTGGGGGGTGGGGGTTTTATTTGGATTTGAAGAACGAGGGAAAGGAAGCAACGAGGGAGAGGAAGCTACGTTTCGAATGTAAATGGGGGAGCGGTTTTAAGGCGTGAAAATATGACGGTTGGTATAATTTCTTCCAATTGGCAAAGCACCTCAAATTATTTGTGGTGGCAAGTTCCATGAGAGTTCTGTTAACGTCACGAAATACCCCCGGTGGTACAGAGTTGGCATTCAGTTTGGGTAAATTCGTGTATTACGTACCATCTATACCTAACGAGTCTAGTATTGAGGTGGATAGGATTGATGGATCGGAGATTGGTGGGGAGGAGAGGAAGATTCAGGGGATTGTGAGGACAGAATTGGGGGATTGTGAGGATGTTAATGCAGGTAAGCGCATTGGCGAGGTATATGCTGGGAAATGTGAGGGTATAATGGATGATGGAAAGGAATTGAAAGGAGTGCACAAACAAAGGGAATTTATGTCAATGGAATTCACGCATCACCCACGTAATTGGATCTGCTGGGAGTGTGTTGCGTGCGGGTGGGTTGGGTGAGGGTGGGTCTAGTAAGAAGAAGGACCAAAAAGGCCAAGCAAAGGACCCAACATTGGACCCAACATTGGACCCAACATTGGACCCAACATTGGACCCAACATTAGCCCCCACCCCAAACCAACCCCTTCAACGGTTCGCTTCGCTCACCGCTCGCACGTTAATGCAGGTAAGTGCATTGGCGAGGTGTATGATGGGAGATGTGAGGGTTAAACGGATGATAGAAAGGAATTGAAAGGAATGGAAAGGGACCCATCGGGTTGAATAGCTGGGGGGCAGGTGTTAGCTGATTAGATCTGCTAAGAGTGGGTTGGGAGCGGGTAGTAAGAAGACGGAGCAAAACGTCCAAGCAAAGGACCCAACATTGGAACATTGGACCCAACAACAGACCCAACATTAGCCCCCACCCCAAACCAACCCCTTCAACGGTTCGCTTCGCTCACCACTCCCCAGTCTCCTTCCACCCCACCCTCCCTTACCTCACCCTCCTCTCCTCAAAATCCCTCCTCGTCCTCCTCCTCCCCACCCTCACCATCCACTTCACCCTCACCCTTCCCAAGCGTGCCACCTGTCTAACCTGCCAGACCCTTCTCCTCCCTTCCACCCCCCCTACCCCTGTCGTAATTGTCGGGGACAAGACTGGGGACGTCCGGTGCTATCCCCTCCCCCCCCCCTCCCCAACCCCCTCCCCCCTCGAAATGTCAACCCAAAAATCAAGACACCTGTTTTCCCACACGGCCTCCATAGTAACCTCAATCCTCTACCTCCCCCTACCGCAACCCCTGCTCATAACGGGTGATAGGGACGAGAAGATCCTGGCACACTCCTTCCCTCAATCCTACTCACTCGAAAGGTGCATGCTCAAGCACAAGGTATACGTTACGTGCCTTTCGGCATTCACGTCAACCCCCTCCTCCTCCTCTTCGACCCCCCCAACCCCCTTAATAGTAAGCGGTGACGGTGAGGGTAGGGTAGTAATGTGGAGCGATTACGGAAAGTGTGTAAAGTGGGAGTGGACTGACGATACCCAACTACCCATCAGCGCATTAGCTGCCATTTCGGACGGGGGGGCGATTATCGCGAGGGACGGTAAAGAGGAAATCGTAAGGCTAGGACCGGAGGGGGAGGTTTTAGGGGAAATTAAGGGGGTTGGGGGGGTACTTGGAATTGAGGGATTGAAGGATAATAGGGTGGCGGTACTGAGGTCTGAGGAACCTTACCTAACGGTTGTATCTGGGGAGGGGGTAGTAGGGAAGGACATTTTAAGAGGGTGGGACGTGGGGGAGGTTGGTCGGAGAACCCTCTGCGACTTGGCTACGACGGCCCCTCCTGGGGGAGAGGATGGGGGAGGAGGAAAGGAGGAGAAGGGAGGGAAAGTGAAGGACGGGGGAGGGAGCAACACGGCGTTTGTAAAGGCGAAGAAGAGAGTCATTGTTAAGGGGAGGATGAACGATAAAGGAGGAGAGAAAGCTAAGAGACAAAAAGTCGAAGAGGAGGAGTAACATATTTGGGCTAAGGACGAAGGGGAAGGGTGTGCACAATTAAACCCCCCAGCGCTCCATCAATAAAGTCAAAACTAACTAACTTCTCAATGAAAGGTATGACACTATTGGAGTCACTATTATTCTTTTCAGCGGTTCGCTTCGCTCACCGCTCGCTCGTGAAGAACAGACGAAACACTATTGAAGCGGTAAGAGACAGGGAAACAGCGAGAAGCCGTGTGTAGACTTGCGTTGTGACCGGGACACCGAAAAGGCGCAACCTGGGAGTGGGGGGTGGAGGGTGGCGGGGGGTAGGGTGTTAATTTAACGTGATTGCCGTGACGCTTCAGCTGTGCTTAGGGGGTTTGTCTACGTAGTAGGCTTGTTGTCGTAGTTTATCTACTCCTAGCTGACCTCCCCCCAATCCCCCCCCACGGCTCGCTTCGCTCGCCGCCCCTTCTTGAGTTCTCACATTGTTGGGTGTTCAACGACATTGTTGTGAATCGCCTTCAACACCAGCACGGCATTTCTCATCTCTTCGCGCGTTTCAGTAGACACGGAACTCATGGTCATTACATTCGTTATATCAACGATCTTGTCGTTGATTGTGGAGGCGAACACCTTATAATACTGCTTGTTGTGCTTAATGGCCAGTGTGAGTACGGGGAAAATGTTCGCGAGGCCGTAGACGGCTTGAAATGAGAAGAATATGAAAAACTTGTCAAAAATTGCGGACTCGATGTCCTCGAATACGAAGATGACGGCCGCTGCGGTAGCTAAGGAGAGCAATGATACTGCCATGCCCAAAGACATGAATAGCCCAGTGTCCTTTTCAGCTTTTATTACGCTGAGATCAAAAAGGTGCCTGATAGCTGAGATGGCACGACTATTTCTGATGCTGGCGACATTTAGGCAGTACGGTGTCTCTCGATGCTTGTACGGACTGTATGGTTCTATAATTTCGTTCATAACCTTGGCACGCTTGAGAGCGTATTTAATTGTTGGCTTTGCATGGTGAAATATGACGGCGTAAGCTCTTGGAAGACCAACCATAAAAAAAATGGGTGAGATAATAAGAGTGAGTATATCCGTTTCATTCAGGTTGCCACGGGTCGTCTCTGAGATTACAATCAGAGTTGCAATAAGCATTCCCATGGCTTTGTCGCGTTTGTGACTTTTCGGGAAAAGTACTCTCCTATCGTCTTCAATAAGAGCCTCTTCCTTTATCATTTCTGTTTCGTCCCCGTGAATGATTGGTGGGCTACTTAAGCTCCGATTGAAGCGCTTTGCGTAAATGACCTGCATGATGTCGTCAGGCTCCCGAACTCTAATGCTGAATCGGACGTAAGGCCCTCCTATGTGATTCATCAAGAAGTCTCGGAGATTCAACGTGACTTCGCCATTGGCTCCAATTATAGAAACGTCAGAGAACCATGCAGCATTGCCAAAGATCTGTGATTCCCGGCCCGCAACCATGTGTCCTCCACCATTGCTGGTTACCTCATAGAAAATTTGTGTTGAGACGAGGAGATACGTGGTGATATAATAGAGTACTATCAATGAGCCAGAGGTATCTCCTGGAGAAGCGAAATGTGTTGTAGCCATAACGAGGCCAACAACATTTATAACATTGACGAGGAAGAAATACTGCGAGGAATGGATGAGCGAAGCAGAGGGTAAGGCATGTAGCTCGGGCGAAACTCATGAAAACGCTCTACTCTTTTTCTCACCCTAGGCTTCCAAAAGTTACGAAAATATTCATCAGACATCCCAATTCTACTCGTCCATTTTCGGGCTAATATCAAGTTGATTGGAAACGCAAAATAAGCGAGCGTCATCAAACAGATGCGATATATGAAACTAGATGGTATCTCTTGATCCTCCAGCCGTGCGCCGGCTTTGACGTCGCGCATGACCCTAAGGTCTTTCCAAAGGTTGGGTCGGCTGAGAAGCGGACACCCTAAGACTGCCTCCAAATCTGCAAGCGACCCGCCGCCTAGCTTAGCCGCACATTCGTCAATCTCCTCGCGCGTTGGTATGTGCGCGATATGCAGGAAAGAGAGGATGAGGTCATCCCTGGTGAGCACTCCATCGTTGTTCCAGTCAAGAAGCCAAAATTTCGTTGTCAGAGGTGGCCCGTCACGATTTGTCGGTTCTGACTCGTCCCTATTGTCGCCCGTCATAGGCAGGACTTTGCTCTCTGCGCTCATGTGAGCCAAGAAAAAATTAAGGAGAGGTTACTTGAAATGGCTAATTTCATGCCCCTCGTTTCTTCGTTCGGACATCGGTCACGGTCAACCGATCTACTTTTGTCCTCTCTCGCAAATTAACCCTTCCAAATAACCCCAGTGGCGGTTCGCTTCGCTCACCGCGCTCGCTTCGCTCACCGCGCTCGCTTCGCTCACCACTCACTCCGCTCACCGCTCGCTCCCCCAATAAAGCCAAAACTAACCTCTCAATGAAAGGTAATTGTTCTTTTCTTTCCCCCCCACCCATCCCCCCTAATAAAAACTAACTAACTTCTCAATGAAAGGTATTGGACACTATTATTCTTTTCAGCGGTTCGCTTCGCTCACCGCGCTCGCTTCGCTCACCGCGTTCACCGCGTTCGCTTCGCTCACCGCCTTTTCGCTCCCCCATTTACAGTGGTGTCCTCCCCCCCCCCCCTCCCTTCAAAGGCTGGTTCTGGCTCTTCCACCCCACCGTGCACGGCCTCGCGAACTGGCACTTCCCCGTGGTGTGGTCCTGCTTCCCCGTGGACCCCTTGGAGCCCCCGACCCGGACCTGGGCCTTGAAGTCGGCCTTCGTTAGGGACTTGCCCTCGCTGTAGACGGGCTGACCGGTGGAGGGGGAGATATTTACGTCGCCGAACATCTTCGAGGCGAGCTCGTTCTGGATTTTCTCGGCCTCGGTCAGTTTGGGACCGGTGGCTACCACGGAGTCGGGGGATGGCTGGGTCTGACGGGCGAGCTTCTTGGCCTTCTTCTTGGCAATCTCCTCAGGGGTAAGCTTGGGCTTTCCCTTGGGCTTTTGGGGCTTTCCTTTAGGCCTGGGATAGGAGAGGTGAGGGGAGAGGGGAAGGGAATGGAGAAGGAGAGTGAGTTTGAGCGTTGGCTTTGTTTTCATAATTTTGAGGGAGACGTTTTGAGATAATTTGGGGCGTGTGTGGTGGGTGTAGGTCATGTGCGGTGAGGCTGATCTATTGTTTCATTGAATTAAGAGATTGTGTGTTGTGTAGTTGGTTAAAGCTTCTCGAGCCCTAGAAATGTGAGGAGTCTTGTTTTCACGTTTCCACTCGTTTTAGGATATTTTGGGGGTATATATGGGTATGTATTGTACACTATGTTGTACATATCTCGTATATTATCAATATACGTACATATTGGTGATAAATTGGTGATATGAATGGAAGTTGGAAAGTGGGGTGAGCAGGAGTGCTTGGGGATTGAGGAGTGGTTTGTTCTGTAGTGGAGTGGAGATGGACGAGATAGTCTAAATAATATTAACATTCCATGAAGGGATGAATTTACTTCTCCACTTTTATTTATGCAACAACACGACACTATACAACCAGCCTCTCGCTCCAAGACCCACTTTAGACGGACTCAGACGGACTGCAGACAAACTTTAGTACGGAAACGCCATGAATCCAACTAATCAAGCGCTGAAAGTTAGAGAAACTCCAGAATTACTCTCCACAAAACTTTCGGAATCTTCTCACGTGCCGGAGTTACCCTTAGCGCGGGGGCTTCAACTCCGTCAGTTCGCTTCCGCTTCCTAGCCGATCTCCTTGGTGGATCCTCCACGTGATCCCAGGTTCCCTTGAGGCACAGCAGAGCGTTGACCCGTTCGACCACAGCGACATTGCGGTGCCACCTGTAATGGAGGAGGTCCTCGACAGTCGGCATGTTTTTATCAGCAGCGGCGGTGATTAGGGCGGTGCAGTCCAAGAAGCAGTCTTCACCGATGGAGACAGCGGGGGATAGACTGAGTTTCGCCAGGGCGGAGCATTCGTAGAAGGCGACATCACCAATCGACGTCACTCCGTCCGGGATTGTGATGGCCGTGAGGGAGGAGCATCTTCTGAAGGCGCCAACGCCAATTGTCGTCACTCCGTCAGGGATTGTGATGGCAGTGAGGGAGGAGCATCCCAAGAAGGCGCCAAGGCCAATTGTCGTCACTCCGTCCGGGATGGTGATGGCCGTGAGGGAAGAGCATCCTTGGAAGGTGCCCTCGCCTATTGTCGTCACTCCATCCGGGATTGTGATGGCCGTGAGGGAAGAGCATCCGTTGAAGGCGCAATTGCCAATCGTCGTCACAGAGTCCGGGATGATGATGGCCGTGAGGGAGGAGCATCCTTGGAAGGCGCCCTGGCTAATCGTCATCATTGAGTCCGGGATGGTGATGGCCGTGAGGGAGGAGCATCCCATGAAGGCGCCCTCGTCAATAATCGTCACTCCGTCGGGGATGGTGATGGCCGCGAGGGAGGAGCATCCGTAGAAGGCGGCATAGCCAATTGTCGTCACTCCAATTGGGATGGTGATGGCCGTGAGGGATGAGCATCCCCTGAAGGCGCCCTCTCCAATCTCCGTCACTCCGTCCGAGATGGTGATAGCCGTGAGGGATGAGCATCCCCTGAAGGCGCCCTCTCCAATCTCCGTCACTCCGTCCGGGATGGTGATAGCCGTGAGAGAGGAGCATCCTTGGAAGGCGCCCTGGCTAATCGTCGTCATTGAGTCCGGGATTGTGATGGCCGTGAGGGAGGAACATTCCCAGAAGGCGCTATTGCCAATCTTCGTCACTCCGTCCGGGATGGTGATGGCCGTGAGGGAAGAGCATCCGTGGAAGGCGACATGCCCAATCGTCGTCACAGAGTCCGGGATGGCGATGGCTGCGAGGGAGGAGCATCCTTGGAAGGCGCCCCGGCTAATCGTCGTCACTAAGCCCAGGATGGTGATGGCCGCGAGGGAGGAGCATCCGTAGAAGGCGCGTTCGCCAATCTTCGTCACTGAGTCTGGGATTGTGATGGCTGTGAGGGAGGAGCATTCAGAGAAAGCCCAGCTGCCAATCGTCGTCACTCCTTGTGCAAAAGTCATTTCTGTAATTTCACTATAACATTCGAAGCTCCCTGTCAAGTCTGTGCCTGTGTATACTGCTGATTGGGGCATTTTTGGGAAGGGGAGAGTCCCGGGGTTGAGAGGATCTTTTCACCCGTCTTTTCGGTACAATTGAAACCCTAAACTATTTCAAAATGATTCTCTACGACTTCCTACATTATTGACGGGATAAGGAGGGTTAGTGTGGTGTGATGGACTAAGAACAAGGGAGAGGGATTGTGAAGACCCTCAAGGAATGTGTCATTGCGGCGTCAATGGCGGTTCTCTACCCATAGTAACCACGATACGACACTAATAGTATCAGAAATATGGCCAAAAGTCGTATTATCTCGTCTATGAGACGAAAAAGCCCAATGCTCAGTCAGTCGACCGTGATGAAGAGGGGAAATAACTTGGTTCCTTGACGTGAATAGGAAACTAAAAGCAACGATAGGACTAACATACAACTGCATAAAGCCTTAAAAGGGGTTATCATTGTCATTGTTGTCCGCCTTACCTTTCTTTTGATAGATTTATTTATTGCCCCTATTTCTCCCTCCACTGAGGGTGGGTTTGGCCAGACCTGTTTGTTTTCCCCAAATAACTACGATTTACACGGCTCTTATCCGATTCAGAGGAGAGGGGGGTGTTGAAGTACGCGGTTTGTTTCGAAGAATTAAACTTGAGACCCTCAAATATTTCTTATTTTTTTTCCCAACAAACTTTAGTTCGGACAGCCTTAAATCCAACTTATCAAGCGCAAAGTGTTACAGAAACTCCAGAATTACTCTCCACAAAACTTTCGGAATCTTCTCGCGTGCCGGCGTCACCCTTAGTGCGGGGGCTTCAACTCCATCAGTTCGCTTCCGCTTCCTAGCCGATCTCCTGGGTGGATTCTCCACGTGATCCCACGTTCCCTTGAGGCAAAGCAGAGCGTTGACGCGTTCGATCACAGCGACATTGCGGTGCCACCTGTAATGGAGGAGGTCCGAGACAGTCGGCATGTTTTTATCAGCAGCAGCAGTGATGAGGGTAGTGCAGTTCAAGAAGCAGTTATCACCGATGGAAACAGCAGGAGATAGACTGAGTTTCGTCAGGACGGAGCATTCCCCGAAGGCGGAACGGCCAATCGTCGTCACTCCGACTGGGATGGTGATGGCCGTGAGGGAGGAGCATCTGTAGAAGGCATAACTGCTAATCGTCGTCACTCCATCTGGAATGGTGATGGCCGTGAGGGAGGAGCAGTCTTGGAAGGCGCCCATGCCAATTGTCGTCACTCCATCTGGAATGGTGATGGCCGTGAGGGAGGAGCATCCATCGAAGGCGTAATTGCCAATCTCCGTCACTCCGTCCGGGATGGTGATGGCCGTGAGGGAGGAGCATCCATCGAAGGTAAAGTCGCCAATCTTCGTCACTCCATCCGGGATGGTGATGGCCGTGAGAGAGGAGCATTCTCTGAAGGCGAGCTTGCCAATCGTCGTCACTCCGTCTGGGATTGTGATGGCCGTGAGGGAGGAGCATCCCCTGAAGGCGCCCTCACTAATCATCGTCATTATATCCGGGATTGTGATGGCCGTAAGGGGGGAGCATCCTCTGAAGGCAAATTCGCCAATTGTCTTCACTCCGTCTGGGATTGTGATGGCTGTGAGGGAGGAGCATCCATCGAAGGTAAAGTCGCCAATGGTCGTCACTCCGTCCGGGATGGTGATGGCCGTGAGGGAGGAGCATTCGCAGAAGGCGCCCTTGCCAATATCTGTCACTCCGTTCGGGATGGTGATGGCCGTGAGGGAGGGGCATCCATAGAAGGTGTTTTCGTCAATCTTCGTCACTCCGTCTGGGATGGTGATGGCCGTGATGGAGGAGCAGTCTTGGAAGGCACTTTCGCCAATCGTTGTCACTCCGTCAGGGATGGTGATGGCCGTGAGGGAGGAGCAGTCTTGGAAGGCGCCCTCGCCAATCTCCGTCACTCCCTCCGGGATGGTGATGGCCGTGAGGGAGGAGCATTCAATGAAGGCTTCATCGCCAATCGTCGTCACTCCGTCTGGGATGGTGATGATTGCGAGGGATAAGCATCCAGAGAAGGCGCCCTCACTAATTGTCGTCACTCCGTCTGGGATGGTGATGGCTGTGAGGGAGGAGCATTCGTAGAAGGCGCCATCGCCAATCGCCGTCACTGAGTCCGGGATGGTGATGGCCGTGAGGGAGGAGCATCCGTAGAAGGCGTCTTCGCCAATCATCGTCACTCCGTCCAGGATGGTGATGGCTGTGAGGGAGGAGCATCCTCTGAAGGTTTCATCGGCAATCGACGTCACTCCTTCTGCAAAAGTCACTTCTGTGAGCTCAAGATCGTCTTTGAAGCTCCCTGTCTCGTCTGTGCCATAGTATACTGCTGTTTTGGTCATTTTGTGAACGGGAGAGTCCAGGGGTTGAGAGGATCTTTTCACCCGTCTTTTCGGTACAATTGAAACCCTAAACTATTTCAAACTGATTCTCTACGATTTCCTACATTATTGACGGGATAAGCAGGGTTAGTGTGGTGTGATGGAGTAAGAACAAGGGAGAGGGACGGTGAGACCCTCAAGGAATGCGTCATTGCGGCGTCAATGGCGGTTCTCTACCCATATTAACCACGATATGACACTAACAGTATCGGAAATATGGCCGAAACTAGTATTATCTCGTCTATGAGACGAAAAAGCCCAATGCTCAGTCAGTCGACCGTGATGAAGAGGGGAAATAACTTGGTTCCTTGACGTGAATAGGAAACTAAAAGCAACGATAGGACATACATACAACTGCATAAAGCCTTAAAAAGGGTTATCATTGTCATTGTTGTCCGCCTTACCTTTCTTTTGATAGATTTATTTATTGCCCCTATTTCTCCCTCCACTGTGGGTGGGTTTGGTCAGACCTGTGTGTTTATTCCCCAAAAACTACGATTTACACGGCTCTTATCCGATTCAGAGGAGAGGGAAGTGTTGAAGTACGCGGTTGTTGTTTTGAAGAATTAAACTTGACGCCCTCAAATATTTCTATTTTTTTACCCAACAAACTTTAGTTCGGACAGCCTTAAAATCCAACTAATCAAGCGCAAAGTGTTACAGAAACTCCAGAATAACTCTCCACAAAACTTTCGGGATCTTGTCACGTGTTTCAGTTGCCTTTAGCGGGGCTTCAACTCCGTCGTCAAGGCGCTTCCTCTTTAGACTATCCTGTCCACTGGGGTCATTCTCCGCGTGATCCCAGGTTCCCTTGAGGCACAGTAGAGCGGTGACGCGTTCCATCACAGCGACGTTGCGGTGCCACCTGTAATGGAGGAGGTCCTCGACAGACGGCATATTTTGATCAGCAGCAGCAGTGATAAGGGCAGTGCAGTCCGTGAAGCAGTCTTCACCGATGGAAACGGCAGGAGATAGAATTAGTTTCGTCAAGGCGGAGCATCCATTAAAGGCGTCAGGGCCAATCGACGTCACTCCGTCCGGGATGGTGATGGCCGTGAGAGAGGAGCATTCGCAGAAGGTCCATTCGCCAATTGTCGTCACTCCCTCAGGGATGGTGATGGCCGTGAGGGAGGAGCATTCGTCGAAGGCGCCATCGCCAATCTTCGTCACTCCGTCAGGGATGATGATGGCCGTGAGGGAGGAGCAAAATCGAAAGGCGTAATCGCTAATCGTCGTCACAGAATCCGGCATGGTGATTGCCGTGAGGGAGGAGCATTCTGCGAAGGCGTGTTCCCTAATTGTCGTCACTCCGTCCGGGATGGTGATGGCCGTGAGGGAGGAGCATTCCCAGAAGGCGCCCTCGCCAATTGTCGTCACTCCGTCCGGAATTGTGATGGCCGTGAGGGAGGAGCATCCAGAGAAGGCTTCATAGCCAATTGTTGTCACTCCGTCCGGAATTGTGATGGCCATGAGGGAGGAACAATCTCTGAAGGCGAAATTGTCAATTGTCGTCACTCCGTCCGGGATGGTGATGGCCGTGAGGGAGGAGCATCCGTCAAAGGCGCCATAGCCAATTGTCGTCACTCCTTGTGCAAAAGTTACTTCTGTGAGTTCATGATTGTCTTTGAAGGTCTCTGTTCCGGAGTATACTGCTGTTTTGGGAAGGGGAGAGCCCCCATCATCTGGGTCGTCATCGTCATCACTATAGTCATCACTATAGTCATCACCATAAGCAAAGACTAATTCATCACTCATTGTAGGGATGGAGAGGATCTTTTATACTGTCCTTTCTGTAACCTAACCCTAAACCTGGATTTATTATATAGTCTTATCGTTAACAGCTGCAATCGTCAAGGAATTCCTACATTATTGACGGGAATCAGGAGAGGGTTAGTGTGATGTGATGGACGAAGAAAAAGGGAGAGGGATGGTGAGCCCCAAAGATACGTCATTGCGCTTTTCTGCCCGATTGTAGCCCCAACATGGTACTAACAGTATTGTAAATATTGCCGAAAGTAGTATTATCTAGTCTATGAGATGAATAATCCAAACCCAATGAACTCAGTCTCGACTGTGATTATAGAGGGGAAATAGCTTGAACTTGGACGTGAATAGGAGATAAAAATCAACAATAGGATAAATAACACCTGGTGAAAGCCTTAACAAGGGTTATCATCGTCATTGTTGTCTACCTTACCTATATTGATAAGATTTATTATTGCTTCCTCCTTTCGCTCCCCATTCTCTCCATCTTCCGGCTCCAGTCCTGACTCCCAATCTGCACTTGCCTAAAATTAGTTGGATTGTGTGTCATATTTGTGAGTCTTATACGTTGTTATATAGTGTTTATGTGGTATTGCGTGTTGTATTGGTTGGATGTGTCTGCGTAGAGCTTCTTTGAATCCAATCTAACGCCTCTTTGCTGTAAATAGGTTTATCTACAGCGACACTTCGGTTTGCCATTCTTTGATAAGTTCTTCATTTGTTGCCTTACAGCGTTTACATAACTATATACACTATACACATAACTATACATATATAGCTATACAGAGTGTACGGTATTATGAAGATATCTAAAGCTGGAATATTGGCAATCCTTACTATTATTAACCCAATATATATACAAGCATTCTATCTACATACATCTACAACCAGGTGAGTGTGAGGGGAGTGGGGTGGGTTGTAGTGAGAAGAGTAAACATCAAATGGCGTCAAATGGCATCAAATGGTATCAACAGCAGCATCAATAATAGCATCAATGGAGTAACAGGAGAGAATTACTTCAAATTAAAAGAGATATCACACAATACACGCACAACATACACACACAACATACACACAACACAACATACACACAACACATACACAACATACAACACACAGAGACAGAAACTAGGATTTAAAAGCTTTACCTCTCAACCATCATTCCACACCCATCATCCTACACCAACATTCTACACACAAACAACCCAAAAATGGAAAATGGCTGCCAAAACAAAAACATTACAAACGAACACATCACAAACAAACCCCATCCATAGCCAGCCCCTCTCACTAACACCCCAACCCTAAACCCTCCCCAGCCCCCCCCACTCCCCCCCCACCAGCCCCACCTCCCTCTTTGGTACAGGTAATACCTTTGGTCGTACTTTCCGTATCACCACCTACGGTGAGTCCCACGGTGGTGGTGTCGGTGTAATCGTGGACGGCACCCCCCCAAGGGTCCCGCTGACGAGGGAAGAGGTACAAGAGGAACTTGATAGGAGGAGACCGGGACAAAGTAGGATTACTACACCTAGGAACGAAGCTGATAGGTAAGAGGGGAAGGTTTTAGGGGGGGGAAAGACGTAACACACAACGGACAAACACACACAACAAGACGAACTAACCATACCTCCCCCCCCCCAATCCCCCCCCACGGTCTCGCTTCGCTCGCCGCCCTTTAGTGTGGAGATCCTCTCCGGTCTCTCCCCCTCAGGTTTAACCCTAGGTACCCCAATATCAATGATAGTCCGTAACAAGGACCAGCGTTCAGGCGACTACCTTGGCAACGACCTCTCCCTAGCATACCGTCCCTCCCACGCCGACGCTACTTACGATAGCAAGTACGGTGTTCGAGCTGTTGCGGGGGGAGGGAGAAGCAGCGCTAGGGAAACCATTGGTAGAGTTGCAGCGGGGGCTGTCGCGAAGAAGGTTTTGGGGATTTACGGGGGCGTTGAAGTTCTGGCGTACGTTAGCGCGGTTCAGGATATTAGGGCTGACGATGTTGACGTGGAGGGGTTTACTATGGAACAGGTTGATGCTAATATCGTTAGATGCCCCGATGAGAAAGTCGCGGAGAAAATGATCGAGAGGATCGACAAGATCAGGAAGACCGGTAACTCCGTCGGGGGGGTTGTTACCTGCGTTGCGAGGAACGTTAGGGCGGGACTGGGGAGCCCGGTGTTTGATAAACTTGAAGCTGACCTTGCCAAGGCTTGCATGAGTTTGCCTGCGGCGAAGGGGTTCGAGGTAGGCAGTGGTTTCGAGGGTACCATGCTGACCGGTAAGGAGCACAACGACGAGTTCTACATTGACCCGACCACGGGAGCGGCCAGGACTAGGACGAACAGGAGCGGGGGGATCCAGGGGGGGATAAGCAACGGGGAGACGATCGTCGTCAAGGTCTGCTTCAAGCCCACCAGCACCATCGGGCAGGCCCAGGCTACGGTAACGAGGGACGGGAAGGAGGTGGACCTTAGGGGTAAGGGCAGACACGACCCGTGCGTACTGCCGAGGGCGGTGCCGATGGTGGAGAGCATGGTGGCGATCACGGTGCTCGACGCGCTTATGCAACAGAGGGCGCAGTGCGAGCTACTGGAGGACGAGGGAGGGGAACCTAGACCTAACCCACTAGGGAAGGGAGGGAGGAGAGAAGGGTTTGACGGGAAGGTGGAGAGAGTCAAGCTTGAGGAGGGGAAGAAAGTTGTGGGACTTAATGTCGACGAGGAGTGAGGAAGTGTGGGGGGGGGGGGGGGAGGGGGGGNNNNGGGGGGGGAGAGATTGGAAATTGATTAAGGAGGTTTTGACAAAAGGACGACTACTAATTTTGAATCCTATTTTTGAATCCTCACACCAACCCAAAGCACGCATTTGTACATACCGACACAAGAACACACGCAACAACGAAGCAGCGACCGAGCTGGACATTTTTTTAAATCGTCTGCCACCCTCTCTCACAACATATTCATGTACCCCACAACCCACTCCTCTTTTCTCGCTTTGAATTCCAAGAAGCAACCAAGGTTCCAAATTCCAATCCCTACCTTCCCTACTCCCCATATTCTACTCCTCCCCGTCCCCCAATTCCCCCCTCTTTCCGATGCCTCAAGGCTCTTCGACCTCAAACGGTCCTCTCAACCCCCTAACTGCCAGGCTCTCCTCGTACACCCCAATCTCCCATGTCCTTGCTCAGGCCAGGGAGGCGGTGGCGGGGGGAAATGGGGAAATACCGTGCACGCCGAGATACGGTAGTAGGGAAGAGGACGATTATGATGATGATGGTACGTATATTCTGGGATAAAAACTCACCACAACCAAGCCATACACCACTCTTACCTCCCCAAACCCCTCCCTTACCCCCCGACCCTCCCTTCAACCCCGTACTCCAACAGTTCCACCCTCCCGTTACTCCAAGTCCCAGTACCGTCCCCCTCCCTCTTCCCCTCCTCCCCCCAACAACTCCAACCCAAATAATAACCACAAGCCCTCCCCAAAGCAGACTAGACACCACGGCGGCAACAACACCTCGGTCGACTCAAACTCGGCGAACCTGCTAATGTCACCGGACTCGAACCCTGACGACTCCCTCCTCAACACATCCAACTTTTCTGAAGGTGAGAAGTGGAAGCAAGCGCATATGGCGGCACCTTCAATTTTTATACCCTGTCTTACGCAAACCTTGCCACCGACCCCCCCCCCCCCGCCCCCCCGCCCACCTGCGCGCAGGGTTCGACTCCGACTCCTCTTCCTCCCTCGACTCTTCCCCCGTCTTCTCCATGCAGCTGGAGCAGGCCATGCTAACCCTGAATGATTTCTGCTCCTCCATCTCCGCCGTAGACTTCTCCTCCCCCTCCCCCTCCTCCTCCCCCGGCGACGAAACCCAAACCCCGAGCGACCCGGAGGCCGTAGTAGCCGACGTCGACATATTCACAACGGAGTGCCTCTCCATGTCAGTGGCCACACCTACCAAGGCCATCGTCAAGCAGCGGAGGAGGGCGCTCTTCTGTGCACAAAGAGTCATAGACAGGTGAGCTCGCACAAAAAAATAATAACTCTCCCCTCCGCACAGCACCCTCTCCGCAAATAAACACAGCCCCCTGCCCTCCCTCCCCTAACCCCTCCCCTAACCCCCCCCCGCCCTCCGCCCCGGCGCAGCTGCAAGTCCCTCCTCTCCCCCTCTTCCCCAACTCTCTCCCCCCTCCACTCCACCCTCCTTACACAAACCGCCGCCGCCCTTATCCATTTGACCCTACCCACGCTCTCCGACCCCCTCCAAGCCTACAAGTCCACCCCCTTCCTCGCAACCGCAACCTCCTCCCTACCCCTAGTCTCTGACTCTGGTCTCCCCCCCCAATTAATCCTCCCCGTTATCCAGATCTTAGACTACTACCGTACCAACCCCAACCACAGCGACTCGATGTACGCCAACGTCGCAGCTGTAACGTCCTTCCTGAAGGCTGTCTGCTCCTCATCCGATAAAGACCTCTCACCATTCATCAAGACCAAGCCCTCCCCCGTAACCGGGACCTCTCCCCACCTCGTAGCAGCCCTAAACTCGACGCTAGAGTTCGCGAACAAGTCCTTCTCGTCGTACTCTGACTCGGGGGGCGAACATACAAGCAACATACTACTGAACACGTTAAGCGTCTTAAGGGGACTCGCCAACTCGAGCGATAAACAGATTAAAAAGGTACGCGCCGGCGCAATCACACTCCACCATCACAATAAGACCTAACACCCCCCACTCCTCTCCCCAATCCCCCTCCCCCCCCATCACCCCCTTCCCCAAGACCCTGCTGAAACTGAAAGTTCCTGTGACGCTCTGCTCCATTCTTCACAACCTCCCGGACTCTAGGAACGCCGTCGCCGTCGAGAACAGGTGAGAATCTGTCTTCATGTCGAATTCGATACCTCAACTCCTGCACACTAACCCAACCCCCCTCACCTTGGCTCGCTTTTTGCTCACCATAGCGTCGCGACCCTCCCCGACCACGCCCTCCACGCCGCCCGGGCCCTCGGGAGGCTGTCGCTGCAGGAACCAATGAGGAACCTCATAAACTCAGACCCCCACCACCTGAGGGACCTCCTAAGGCTCCTGACGTACTGGAGCGACCAGGCGGTCATGGGACAGTACAGCAAGGAGAAGGGGGACAGGTGAGAATGGACAAGAGGCCACGAGTTTTTTTCCCTTTCTTTTACCGTACCGTAACTCTCGCGCATTATCTCAACCCCTTTCGCTATTACGTTTCCTTCGCTCATTGTTCCCTTCTTCCGTCTCGTAGCAAGCAAACAACGCACCTCAACATCATCCTTCGCGTGGCGTTCGCCCTCGGGAACCTCACCGCCTCAAACGATTCCAACCGGAAACTCCTAGTGTCGAGGTTCGGGGGCGCCTTGGCGATCCCTGCCTGCCTCTCCGGCATCTCCGCCATCTACATGAAGGAGGCTCAGGACCCGACGCCCTCCCGGACCTCCCTCCTGGCGGACGCGCTCGTTAAGCTCACGAGGCTCACAGCGAACGTGTGCATAAACAGGGAGGCGGGGGTGGCGGTTGCGAGCGCGGATGGGATCGACTCGCTAAGCACGCTACTGATGGTCGTTATCGAGGCTGATGAACAAGAACTTATGCTTAATGTCGTCTCGGCCATTACCAACCTATCCTTCTACGGGAAAATCGATGTGCCAAGCGGGGAATCGGGGGCGGCTACAGGGGGGGAGGGGGGGCTCGAGGAGTATAAATGCCAGTCAAGAATCTTCACCAGGAGGGAGGAGATTTGCAGCTGCCTAGTGGGAGTCCTCCTGCACGAGATTCAGTTCGCGGTTGTAGAGGCGGCGCGGGCTTTCGGTAACTTTTCAAGAGACGAGGTCGTTCGGTCTGTCATTGTGGCGGCGAGGGGAGACGAGGCCATGGCGCTGCTTCTGCAGCAAAATGCAGGGGACGAGGTAACTTACGCCATCGTCGGCTGCCTCGTTAACCTAGCGGCGTCCCCGAAACACAACAGAGTCCTGACGGGCGAAGACTCGTGTGAAACGTACGAGACTGTATTCAACCTCATCAAGAAACTCAGGTCGTTTGGGCTCAAGAAAATTCAGCTCTCCGCTGTGGTGTGCAAGGTAATTTACAACTTAAGCTACGGCTGCGGGGGAGGTAACCTCAAGTTCGCGAGCTGCTTCCACTCCTCCCCCCCAAACAACATCGCGGACAACATCATGCTGTTGAGGGACACCCTGCTCGAGCTACTGGATGTGGCGGAGGATGCCAGGCAGGACGAATTTGAGGAGGTCAAGGGAGGCGAGGAGGAGGGGCGGGGGGCGGGCGGCGAGGGGGGGGCGGGGGGGGCGAGAGAGAGCAAGTACGACGAATTCATTGCGACGGGAAACGCACTCCTCAACGTCGTCAGGGACACAATCAAGGAATTCAACGACGGCGAGCACCATGAGCACAAATAGCCATACAAGAGCGAAGCAATGAAAGGCTGGGTGGTCGAGCAATGGACGAACGGATGAATAGATAGATAGACTTGTTGTCGCCGCAAAAGAATGCTTGTGTTTTAAATTTGTATTTTCCACCAGCGAGTTCCTAGAAAGTCAGGAGAAAGCCCAGGCGATAGGAGTGTGGGGGGAAATGTAATGTAGTACGCTATCTTTGGACCGAATTTCCATACCAGGAGTTACGCTACTTTCTCCTACGAAAACAAAACAATCAAATTCAATCCACGATTTTTCGTGACCGAGTTAACATTCTTGTCAATAATAGTTTATATACATATATATACTATTTTATGTATGTTAATTATAATGGTATATTTAAATACAAAATGGAATCAGTTATGAAAATTCGATTATATCTGTGACAATATTTTGAATATTTATACATCGATATTGGTTTAAAATGTCATATTGCTAATTAATAAATATATCAAAATTCTTCACACTGATATTTGAAACCTTTGAAAAAATATTTTCACTATTTATCAAGATCCAATTTAAAAAGACATTGGTATACATATTTTCTTTCAATATGATACAGTACAATATAACATATTTTTAAAGTCTCAGTTAATCAATTTCATTTTGCCGATTTTTGTCACTTGTGATACCTGGTAATCCAGCACTAACAGGCTCGAAGACTTGATCAAGCCTTCACGAGAAATCGGTAGTGCCTTTTTTGCGAAAACTTTAGTCATTAACCCTTGTGGTCAGAATCTAAATCTTTCGCAGGAGAATCTGCTTCGGACATTTCGGATTTCGGACCCAAACAAACTCAGGAAAGGATGACTGTCCAAGTCGAAATGGGCAATGCCTCGGTGACCGCCGAGGAGGTTGGAGAGCCTCTACAACAGAGGGCCAAGACTTTGTCATGGTCGCAAATTAGCTTCAGGTAAAACCACCCCATCAAAAACCAACCCGCTCAGACTCGCTAACCCGACTCACTCATGAACCTAAAACCCGGCCATCCCGGACAGCATTGGCAAGGCTGGAGGAGCTGGGTCATCAATCTTGACGTCTTGCCACGGTTCGGCAGAGAATTCAACTCTTACCTGCATAATGGGTGAGCACTTTGACCCCCCACCCCTAAAAACAAAAACGCAAATGCTAAACCCACGCCCTCGCTCTCCCCCCCCTCTCCCCCCCTGCAGGTCCCTCCGGTGCGGGCAAGAGTAGCCTTCTTAACGTGCTCGCAGGCCGCGTCGCACATGGTGGCGACAAAACCATCACTGGGAGTATCACAGTTGACGGCCAGCCGATTGATCCCTTCGTATACAGAAAACAGATTGCGTACGTGATGCAAGATGATGCCATCTCCCCAACTTCAACCCCAAGGGAGGCCCTAACGTTCTCTGCAAGCCTGAGGCTTGCTAGGGGGACTTCTAAGCAGAAGATCAAGCAGATCGTCGACGACATGCTTGATGAGCTGGGACTTACGGGCTGTGCTGACCGGATGGTTGGAGGGGGCTTGATAAAGGGAATCTCTGGAGGGGAGGTGAGAATGGCACAGCGCACTCTCGGCAGCTTATCTATCCACTAACTCAATCTTGTTCACTGCAGCGTAAGAGGACATCCGTTGGTGTTGAGCTCGTGACGGACCCTTCCCTCGTCTTCCTCGACGAGCCCACTTCCGGCTTGGACGCCTACAGTGCTCATCAGTGCGTGAGCCTCCTCAAGAAGTTGTCCTCAAGCGGTAAATGTACAGTACTCTGTACGATACATCAGCCATCGTCGGAGGTTTTCCTGCAGTTCGATTCAGCCATCCTCCTCAAAAGCGGGAGGGTCGTCTACGGTGGACCTGTTCTTGGGTGAGACTTGAGGATAAAAAGGAAGGATTCAACCCCACCCACCCAACCCAACTAACCATAACACAACCCTCTTTCATTCGCTTCGCTCATTGTGCGCGCAGGATGCAGAAGCACTTCAACAGCTGCGGATACCCAGTCCCCGACCTGACCAACCCTGCCGATCACGCCATGTTTACCGTCCAGATCATCGACGACACTGAGATGGACAAGGTTGGACTCTTTCAAATTGAGGACGCAAGCAAAGTGAGGTCTACTTCATTCGAGGGCGACGACAGCGGCGGAATCGTTCCCGTCGTCACTGCCACGTTCATGACACAACTTGCATGGCTCATGCGCAGAGAGATGAACGGCCTCGTGAGAGACAAAGCGGCCTTGATTGGGAGATTCGGTGAGAAAAACCTGTGTAGAGTGTTCGCTATCGCCTAGTGTGGAGTGTTCGCTATCGCCAACCTACAACCCCAAATGCACGAATAATTCTAAACCACAACCGCTTGTTGCAGGCATCACCATCTTCCTCAACCTCCTCTTTGGCCTTATTTTCCGCAACGCTGGCAACCGCGATGATTCTCAAGAGGGGTTCTTCTACGATCACTTCGGCGCGCTGACCATGGTCACGATTTCTTCCATGTTCGGAGCCGCCCAACCAACTTTGTTGGCGTTTCCTGAGCAGCGCCCCATCTTTTTAAGGGAGTACTCTACTGGAACTTACTCCATTATGCCCTACTTCATCTCCAAGGTTTGCTTTGAGTTCCCTCTTGCCTTCGCTCAGAGTCTCGTTCAGTGGCTTGTCGTCTATTGGCTGATTTCGTTCAGGGGAAGTTTCATGCTCCTCCTCCTCGCCTCCTTCGCCCTAGGGCTTGCGTCCGCCTCCATCGCTGTCCTGATGGGCTGCGCCGTGGCGGACGTCAAGACGGCAAGCGAGCTCCTGCCTGTTGTTTTCGTCCCCCAGATGCTGTTCGCTGGATTTTTTGTCTCAACTGATCAGGTGAGTGGGAGTAAAGAAGCGAGTCGCATTGCAACGCGTATTGCTCAACTCCAACCACTTGTCATCGCTTTGCTCATCACAGATCCCAAGCTACCTCAGATGGGCGCAGTACCTGTGCTCTCTCAAGTACGCCATGAATGTCCTATCAATTATCGAGTTCGGCAATGGGGCTTGCCAGGAGGGTGCCGAAAACGCCTGCAAGGCCCTTCTAGACTCCAACGAGATCGAGGAGGACAAGTGGTGGGTGTACGTTCTAGTTCTCGCCGCACTCTTCTTCGGATTCCGCATCATTGGTGCTCGAGTGCTTACCATTAAGGCCACCACAGTCTTCTAAACGGGGGATAAAATAATGAAGGGAGTGGAGTAACTAAAGATAAGACAGAAAGTTGAAGGAAAAACAATGAAATTTGCTGTCGGGGGGACGCACCGAAAAGAAGCTCAGACGAAAACGCTAGGAAACTTAAAATTGAAAGTGGTCAAAATTGGCCCCAGGGGTCTACAGGGTCTTGTCCGGAATCTTGTGAGGGGTGTTGTTTCTTTTTTTTTTACATCAAACCCTTTTGAAATATCCTTTCGAGAGGTACCAATATTTGATATGTGAGTCATCTCAGACGGAAGGATAAGATATTGCATGAATTATATCGGGGAGAGTTTTTGATAATGCGTTGAGGGAGGGAAGATATGTTACCTGTACCCTTCTGCAGTTCGCCTGTCTGTTGTCATGGTAGATGACATCAAAGATGGGCGATTTGAGGGAAATGAGAGCTGTTACGGGAAGATTATGCCACGGGGAGGGGGATGGGACAACGATGGGAACGAAAAAGTGCGAGGTCGAGATTGTGAAGGAGAGGGGATTGACCAGCTGTTTCAAGCAGGGAGGGACCTAGGGACTTTAACGACATTTTTCGTATGATTTGTTAAGTCATTCATAGCCTCTCAAGCTTATATATGCACATTGCAGCCTTCGTGGCGGGGCGAAACCTTAAACTGACAGATGATGGACACAACATTAGGATCGAAAACAAATATCTAACCCATCTGCTCTTACACGCTCACAGATAGCCGTTGTTCGAGAGATAGTGGGCACGTCTTGCTATTCCCAAACAACATGCTGACGATGGAGGGGCGCAGTGCCCCCTCTATGAGACATACCAAGGCAGACTTTGACAGGGTCGAGGGAGGTGCTGCATTTGGCCTTAACGACACTTCAGAGCTTGCGGAAGGATTGGATCGGGCTGGTCGCCCCCGAACTTTAGATCGGAAGAACGGTAGAAGTGGCTGGGGCTTTGGTCTGGCTCACTGGACATTTTTCCTCTCCATTTTTTGCTTCTACTTCTTTGCATCAGCTCTTTCAGATTCACATCTTGGACAAGACTTCTGTCGCGAACAGGCGATCGGCCAAGACGTGGAAGATGTTCTTGCTGAAGCTCAAGGAGGTTCCGTGCGATGTGAGGTCGTGGGTGCATGTCAGAATGGTCCCACCATAACTGATATGATCGCCATGGTACAGCCTGCGCTGAATCAGGCTGCCGCAGTGCAAGCTGTCGCAGGCAGTGCCAGCAATGCACTTCAGACTACCACTGAGCACCCCGCCACGACGCACCACTACAACATCGGGGGTTACATTGCTGCCGTCCACATGGTCGCCCCAGTTCCTCCTCGTCGAGCCAGTCTCGGCATCCAAGGTCGAGCCAGTCTGGGAGGAAGGGAAGACGGCACGCCACACGTCGGGGAGCTCGTTGACGCCACAACTGCGAGCAAGGTGGATCGATTCCAAGTCAAGGAGGATGAAAGGTTTCTTGAAGGTGAGTAGGAGAGGGGAAGGTCGGGAGGGGAGGGGAAGGCGAAGGAGGGGAAGGTTGGGGAGGGAAGGTGGGGGAGGGGAAGGCGTTGAGAGGATGGTTGTGGTTGCCTTCGCAAGTCGCCCGCGTCCACGTCCATGTCTGAGTTCATCCTCTAACCCACCATCCCCTGAATGAAACCCCCTGATAAACTCCTCTCACCTCACGCCGCCGCGCAGCCGTCTTCCCCTTCGTTTCTGACGGCATTATTGCCAACGACACTGTTGCCGTGGACACTCACCCCCACGACATGTACGAAGCGGATCGCTTGGTAGTGAGGGAGGTCGAGAAGGGATTGGGAGGTGAGGAGAGGGGAAGGGGGGGGGGGGGGAATGTGTGTTGGACTGAT
>BRYA01000578.1:0-41467 GCA_030267965.1 Triparma columacea
TTACTTCTCTTTACTTCTCTTTACTTCTCTTTACTTCTCTTTACTTCTCTTTACTTCTCTTTACTTCACTTTACTTATATTCACTTCTCTTTACTTCTCATTACTACACACTACCACACACACATACACATACCACTCTACCTAATACTCTTCTTTTCTCTACTCTCTTTTCTCAACTCCTTTAACACACTCACACTCTCACATTCTCACACTCTCACACTCTCACACTCTCACACTCTCACACTCTCACACTCTCACACTCTCACACTCTCACACTTCCACACTCTCACACTCTCACACTCTCACACTCTCACACTCTCACACTCTCACACTCTCACACTCTCACACTCTCACACTCTCACACTCTCACACTCTCACACTCTCACACTCTCACACTCTCACACGCTCACACTCTCACACTCTCACACTCTCACACTCTCATACTCTCATACTCACACTCACACTCACACTTACACAAACACAAACACAAACACAAACACAAACATAAACACAAACACAAACACAAACACAAACACAAACACAAACACAAACACAAACACAAACACAAACAAAAATACAAACACAAACGCAAACACAAGTCTCCCCACTCTGTGCCGATCCCGAGGATACGCCTGCTATAATATTTACAAAATATTCCCAACAATAACAAATCAAATCAATTTCTCCTACAAATGTTGCTGCCCTATTAATCACTCCCCATCCCCTCATCCTCTACCGGCATAACACTGCTTACTTTAGTCTTTCCACCTCCTACCTTTATTATATCTCCACCATCAGCGCCTCCAACACTTGCTCTCCTAATACTTGCTCTCACAGCGCCTGCTAGACCACCCTCAGCTTCAGCATCAACACTTGCCCTCCTCAAACTCTCTCTTCTTCTAGCATCTCTATCTGCTGGAATGAAGTCAACTGGGACCCTAGCTTTAAATACATCAGTAAACCACTCTGGCTGCTCCTCTTCCCATTTAGCCCAATTTAGCTCAACCCATTTCTTAACTTCTCCTTCAATTGAGACCCAATGTTTCCTAGATCTGTCTAAAACTTCAAACTTAGTTTTGTCACTTTCTCCTTCAAGGAAAAATGCCATAGAATAGTCCTTTGATCTCTTTGTACTCCAGAAGGTGTGCCAGTACTTTCTCTCAATATTCCAAAAGAAGACAGCAAAGCATAGGGTAGTTGTTGGTATGAAAATGCGCGCAATTGATGATGCAATACTGATAGCCTGCTTATCTACATAAGGTGAAGCTACATATATGGACATTGGAAGGCTTCCCATTGTCAACAAAAGACCAAACAACCAATAGGCTCCTCCTACCTCATTAGGATGTCTAAACTGCACAATTGAAGTGAAGTCAACAATGATCTTTACAACCACTCTCACTAGAATGCTACTCACAATTTCTATGTTGCCCCCGAATGGCAACCAGTACCAGAAGTCACCTCTCAATATCTTAACCAAAATATACAGGCCAAGATCGACTTCAATGTAGACAAAAGCCCAACTACCCCCAATCAACCCAAGAAGAAGTATTGTTGTACACCTTATTAGAAGCATTCCTGCAGTGAACAGCAACATAGACAGAAACACTACTGTTCTCTTGCTTGCTTTTGCTGGTATATATCCATAGAAGTCTGGTGCATATTCTCTCCTTTCAGGGTCTGTGTCCCAGTCATAACTAATTGTTGCAGAGGCAAAGCCTGTTGTAATTGCTGACACTGCAACTGAAAGCCATGCTGAAGTTCCAACATCTTTGTCACTTGTTACTATAGCCATAAGTTGGATAATCACTCCAGGGATTGCCTCAGCAAACATCTCACTAACTTTCATAAGTGTCAGCTCTATCATTGGGTGAATTACAGTCCCAACCTCTTGCTTTGCTCCAGTTGCCACCCTGTATGCATCAACAGCAGGCTTGTACCCAAGCAAGATTGGAATCCACTCCCGCACCACCCTCTTCATACCCAACTTCCTGTTTTGTGCCCAGACACAAAGCATCTGAAACCCAATTGACACTACCAAGCTTGCCAAAGATGCCTTAAAGTATCCATACTTCTTATCTTTCCTAAACATGTACGTCACATACACATCAGTCAGCAAATCAGTCATGCTTGTGACAGCACCAAAGGTTACCCTTGCCTTCAAGCCAATCTTTGAGTTCTTAAATAGATCCACAGCAATTGTCTCAATCATTGGCCTAAACCATTTGTATTCTCTCATTACTTCTTGTACTTCAGTGTATTGATGGGCCCACTCGTCTACAGCATGCTTTGCAGTAGCTGTTTGCAGTGTAATCATCTTCAGTGTGCTCCCAATCTCCAATCCTCTTGCTTCCTCCAAACTCCCAACTTCTCCTTCGTTTGTCGCTCGTCTTCTCAGCTTGTTACGAACAATGGCACACAACATTGTTTTGACAAACCTATTTTGCTTCTCAAGCTCTTTCATTGCCCTATTTTTTGCCATGAACTCCTTTACTACCGTATCTTTAATACCTCCAACTTTCATCTCCTTGAGCCTTGACATCAACTGTTCTCCAAACCTCCTGCCATCTTCTTCATTGGCTTCTGAGCTGCTTAAAAGATTTTCAAAGTACATGGCACTATTACTAGCAATATTAAGGCGCTTCCTAGCACTAATCTTTGCAGCAGCCTTTGTGATCTCCTTTCCCAGCTCCAGCCTTGTGACAATATTTATCTTGGTCTCTTTTTTACCAACCCTGCAAAATCTTACTGCAAAATCTTCTCTTGCTAGAGACTGCAACCCTCTCTCTTTGATTGCTTCACTCATGATAACAAGAGTGCTCTTATCTGCTCTATACAAACGCATCTTTGAGACAAAGTTCACATTGAAGCTTTGCAATGTTGTTTTGATGCACTCCTTTGCCTTGACCTCTAAATCGAAGTCGTTACCTGCATTTGCAGATTCCCTCACTAAGCCCTTGGTCTGAAGCCTGTCAACATCCCAAAAGTATGCTGCTGCCTCCTCAAAGCCTATCCTCAAGGTAACTGAAATCATCCCCCAGCTCTTTCCTCCTCCTTCTGCTCCAACAGTTGCTCTAATCATGTCAAACAGTGGCAAGAATTTTGTGTCACCCATCACCTTGAGATCTTTCATCTTCTTGACAATCTCCATCCTCCTTGGCTTGTTAATCTCATTGGTCTTATCAAACTTTTGGCGTAATTTTGATGCAGCAGTTAGGAACTTTGTACCGAACTTTTCAATGACTGAATTGGGTATGGGGCTGTGAAAATCTGCTTGTGATTGTAGTGTAGCTCTTGTTTGTGGAACACCACCCAAAGGAGGTAAAGATTCAAACATCCAGATTGTGTGCACAGTGCCAACAACATGGCCAAACTTGACGGGGTGTTCTTTTGCCAAGTCATCTGTTCTCTGAATATTAATCCACACAACATCTCTGCCGTCCACAGTTTCCCTTTTCCATGTCATCTTGGTTCTGAAGTCCCTGTAAGCAAATCCAGGAATGCCAAGATCTCTAATGGAGAAGTAGTATAGTGAGTGATTGTTGATGTTCTTCACAGTCAAGTCAACTATACCATCTTGTTTTAGTGTTTTCATTGCATAGCGGCTGTTGATGTCTAAATACACATGAGCTGCGCATTCATAAACATTTGCATCTACTATTGTAGTTGCTACTGCCACACCATGGGAATCTCCATCATTTTTGGAGCCTCTCATCTCAACATGTTCATCTGGGCTTTCGAGTTCACGTGACCCAGATCCTTCCTTGCACTTCTTGTAGAATTCCTTTGCACTCCTGATAGCCTTCTCCTCCTCTTCTGTATAAGTTTGCTGCTCTTTTTCTATAATTTTGGCAAGCAACTCTAGTGTAATCGAGTCCTTTTCATCATCAGTTTTTGCAAACTTGTTCCTGATGTCAATAATGCTCTTTGCATAGCTATATGACAAGCGATTCATGACAAATTTGGGCACAGAACCCTTGATATCAACCCTTGAGGCAAATGTGACGCGGCACTGAGGGGTTCCCTTATCAGTTGGTAGCGCTTCAAACATCCATGTCGTTGTTGCAGATGCAAGAATAGTCCCAGAGCTTAATGGGAAGCGTGCAATGCCTGTTTTTGCACGAGCTATTCCCGATTTTGCTCGTTTATTACCTGCACTCAATGGGAAGTCATTATCCAACAGGTTGGTGTCTTTGTACACAGTCCAACAGACCTTGTCTCCTTCCTCCTTTTGCCAGCAAATTAAGCTTCTCCACTCCCTATCAGACAATCCTTGCACCCCAAGACTCCTCCTGTTTAAATAAAGTTGTGAGTGGTCATTCAATTTCTTTGTTTTGATCGCCTTGTACTTCTTTCCAAGCTTGGCCTTTCTCTCCTTTGAATCCTTGATGAAATCATATGCCACGCATTCTTCGAAGGAAGCGTCTACAACTGCTTCAGCCATACCAATCACTAGGCTTTCACCATCAAGGTGCCCAGTTTTCAACTTCACCCTGGGATCTGGAAACTTCGCATCTTTGAAGGTCTTGCTTGCCTTGCATTTCATGTAGAATTCCTTGCCTTCCTTGATTGCCTCCTCCTCCTCATCGGTGTAATGTTGGGGCTCGTTCTTTATAATATTTTTGAGAGTCAGCAGTGCTTCCATGTCTATCTCGTCGTTGCTCTTGATTTTAGGGTGCTCTTTTGGCACACCGTCCTGGGCAGTGCCTCCGGACGTAGTCAGCCCCTTCTTTCCATTTCCCTGAGGCTCAACATGCCCGATCTCGATGTCGTCGTCCATGTCGTGTACGATAGCCTCTTCTTCGTCGAGCCCCTCGTTGCCGTAATCTTTGGTAACAATTCGTTCGTAGTCCTCTGAGTCTGTTGAAGGAGAAGCTTTTGTAAGGGCTGCAGTGCCCATCTCTTCTGCAGCAGCCCTGAGCGCATCGTTCTCCTTCATCAACTTATCGTTGATATCTTTGAGGTTCTTTGTCTCAACGAGGTGTTCGGCGGCGACCCTTACCGCGGATGCCTTGAGTTCTGCAATTTCTATCCCTTGAGCATTGACGAGGTTCGCTAATCTTTCGATTTCCTCCTCCATCTTTGCAACGTTTACAAAGCTGTCAGGATTCATTGGTACGGTTGAAGCAGTGGTCGTACGGCCGGTGGACGGCGGCACGACACTAAAATTATTACTGTCCGCAACCAGACCGGCGGCGTCCTCATGACCGTTTTCAGAGTCTGCGGTAATTGCGATTATGGCGTTTGTAAGTCAAAATGAAAAAGAATTCCACTCGATGATGCATGCGGTCGCCGTAGAAGCGCCCCACGCGGTCGCCGCAGACGGAACCCATGCGGTCGCCGGGGACGGATCCCATGCGGTTGCCGGGGATGGATCCCATGCGGTCGCCAGAGACAGATCCCATGCGGTTGCTGCAGACCGGCGTGTACACGCGTGCGCCGCGGCTGCCGCCCGTCGAGCTTGGCGCCGAGGGCCAGGCCCTCCGCGAACGGCTCCGCGCGTTCCTCACGCAGGCAGTGAGAAAAAACTACAAAGTTTCAACGCGCCCTCCCGCGACTCTCCCGCTCTCCCCTAGAGTATTTATATGTATTTTTTTATCCGGCGCTCGACGCACAACTTACCTCGTCCAGTGTCCTCATGTGACATTTCAGTTGCTGCAGAGGAAACGACAGAGACGGAAAAGTGAGTAAAAGTGGCAAAGTTCATCTTGTCCTCCCACACATCTCCCGTCCTCTCCTAAAGTATAAAGATGTTCTTTTCCTCCTCAAGCTCTCGACGTTTACCCACCTCGTCTGGCTTCCCCATGATCATTTTCAGATTCTGCGGGTGTGGAAATGTTGATGTTTTTGAGTTTTTTTTAATCATTACATCAGGCTTCCCAACGACCTATCTTATTCCCACTGCACCACCAAATTGGCAACCTTCTCATCTGACCCCCTACGCAAACTCACCTCGTCCGGCGTCTCCATGAGACCTATCAATATCAGCAGTTGCCCCAAGGTTGACAGCATAGTCATTTGCCTTAACGACATCAGCGGCACTTTTGTGGTCTTCGGTTGCCTCAGTAGCAGACTGATCCGCGGCGGAATCAGCGGCTGCTGCAACGAGGACAGCAAGGTCAGTTGCAGCACTGACAATGTCAGCAGTTGTGCCATCGTGCGCAGTGCTCTTGACGGCGGCAACAAGGTCGTTAGCTGCCGATGCTGTAGATGTAAGATCGGCAGTATGTTGAGCTCTTGTTGCCCTCAAGTTCGCCTTCAATCCAGCTATCTCCTTGTCCCTCTGCTTCAGGAGAATGGTTAAATCCATCTCACTGTCGGTCATCAGCCTGCAAAAGCGTGAGGCGGAGAAATTTGTTTTCACGACAAAGATGTTGGGTGAGCCGAGACGAATACAATTTGCGCATGTACGTCGCCGCTGCTGCCCGCAATATTCTTTTAATTTCTCAGGGGTCTAAACCCCAAGGAAGTTGGGCCATGCAGTTGTGTCCTTCCTCCCTCCCTTCCCCCTCGTATCCTCCCTCCCCGACAATCCCTCCTCCGCCTTCGCCTTCTATACAGCCCTCACCTTGTTTCCTCCCTATCCACTCCACTTCTTCACAGAGTCCCTGTTCCTAATGACCTCGTCGAGAATCACTTGCCCTGCTTTAGAGCTCTCACAGTAACACAGGCGATAAAAATGGTTATTGAGGTGCGGAGTAATAAGTAAAGGATAGCAGCAGTGCGAAGAAGAATGTAATTATAACTTGCCAAAAGCCAATAACCCTAAAAATAAAAAATGTCCCTAAATTCCTTGGGACGGGCAGAGGGCCAGAGGGCCAGATCAAGAAGTAAATTTAAATTTACGCCTAAGCCCAAGGTTATCGTATCCCCCAACCACCTAACTTTATTCCCTCCTGCTGCCTGTGTGTTTTTGTGCCTTCAAGCTCAACTCTCTTGTATCCCAACATTTTTCAACCCACTATTTCCACTTTCTGTGTTGAGCAAATGATCCCACATCTTTACATACAAAATATACCACAAATACGTAAATCTGCGCTATTAAAAGACAATCGAGCGATTCATCTGACATGTGAGTAATCTGTGGGAGCTTATTGACGTTGCGTGTCCCTAGTATCCCTAGTAGAACAGTCTTCTCCAAACTCCCCCGTCCTTTTTTGGGTCTATTCACCTCGCAACGCCCACCTCGCATCACAACGCCCCTCTCACCTCTCCTCTCTCCCTCTCTTGCTAAACGTGTTGTCTTCCAGGTCCGCTTTTGACGGTTCTGCACCCTCCCCTCCCAAAGAAGATGGTGCATGTGGAATCCCATGTGGAAGGGCCTGCAATGGCAACTGGTATTGCCACTGCAGTGATGGATGCCACGGATTCCACCTGGTTTTTGACTCAGGTGAGGACTACGGTTTCATCTACACGAACGGGGTGAAGGGGAAGGAATTCATACTTAGGAGTGCACCGAGGTTCATGGCTATGCCGGTCGTGAGCCTCATGAGCTATCTGGCTAAGAGAGTAGTCATCGATCAGCAGAATGCGGAGGTGAGGAGCGTTGGAGTGGGCGTTCGGAGGGGCGTGGGAGGGAGCGAGGAGCATGGCGAAGAGCGAGGAGCATGGCGAAGAGCAATCAGCGAAGAGCACTCTGCCGTGATGATGACGCTTGCCAACGAAGCGCTCTGACCATGTTCGCTTTGTCGCATCTCTTTCAGGGTCCTGACGGCATGTGTTTCCAAATCCACAAGATCTCCGACGGGGCCTACAAGGACCACATCCTCGAAAAGGAGGCCTGCCAGTGTTCAATGGACGGCCCCGACGGCCCCAAGGACCTCTTTGAGCTCAAGTTGATCGGCCGACAGATCAAAATCCCTGACGAATGCAGCTCCCCTTTGTCCCCTTTCGTTTTGGAGATGTTCTCGGCCTGGGTTTGCGTTTCCGCAGAGATGGATGACAACTACCATCCCCCCCCCGACTTCCTCTTCGCTGCCCTCCCCACGACTGCAGACGAATGGTACGAGGCCCTAGCTGCCGACACCAAGACCCCCCAACAGAAGAAAATACTCGAGGCCGTGCTGGACGTGCAGTACCCTGGGCTCATGGGGGACCTTGGGATCGAGTACGGCGAGGACGACGGGTCGGTGAGCATAAGTCATGCAAAGTGGGATCACGCGAAGGAGAACACGCGGAGGTTCCAGATCAAGGTACCGGAGGGATTCGACAGGAAGCTAGACGTCGAGAAGGTACTGGCGAGGGAGGTGGAGGGGGAGGGAGAGGGGGAGAGAGAGGAGGACCAAGTGCCGGGGACAGAGTAGGGTTGAAAGGGGGGTCGCAATCAACCGCTTCACAAGGCGANNNCTCCCTACTACCAAAATGGCTTCCCGTTCTGGTCCTTGTTCGGGCTCCCCTCGCACGGAATGACGCTTGGCTTGTCCTTGAAGTGGCAAGTGACCACCGGCTCCGCGCTGCAGCAGCCCAGCAGGCTCCCATCCAAATTCTCGGCGAGCCCTTTGATTTGCGAGTTACTGCAAGAGTCGGGGAGGTACCAGAGGCCGAGCTGCTGGAGGTAGTTGAGCTTATCGTCCTTGTTGGTGGTCCAGCACATGTGGAACATGAGGGGCTCCTCGTCTAGGGAACCCTTCATCCAGTTGAGCATGTAAGGCCTGTCGTGGTGGAAGTTCTTGCCGCCCGGGAAGAGGTCCTTCGAGAGGACCTTGATGCTCAGGCCGAATTGGGCACTGTGGTCATTCAGGATGTGCGTGAGGGCCTGCTGGTGGCTGTGATGGTTGAGGATCTGGTCCGCGGAGTAAAGGAGGCTCGTGATTAGGTACCGGGTCCTATCGTTGTTTCGGAGGTAGTAGAAGCCGGAGTTAGCGAACCAAGGGGCGTAGCGCATCGACCGCGCCCCATCGTCCTCGAAGTAACAGTCGAAGTCTCCCACATTGGAGATGTCTTGGAGGTAGGGGAGGGGGTCCCTCATCCAGACCATGTCAACGTCCTGGAAAAGCACGTTGTACCCCAGCTCCATGCAGAGGTGCACGCTGATTACTTTGATCTGCATCATGGACTGGAAAGTGCTGTCTCCGTAAACCCGGGCGTGCTCCGTCGGCACGTCCCCGAACATTCCCTCGTCATAGAACACCGTCATCCCCAGCTCCTCCGCCACCCTCTTCCCCTCCTCATCCGTTGCGAAAACTACGATGTGGTCGATGCCGATGCCTTTGCTCCTGGCCGCGCACACGAAGTTCGTGAGGAGCTCGATGACCCCCACGTTGGCGACCATCACAACCACCGTGTTGTCCCTGGCTATGGACTGCAACAAGGGCTTCAGCCGACCCGTGACTTCGCTTAAGGCGCTGAAGTACTTGGTAAGCGCGGCCCAGTTCTTCCTGCTATCCATCGGGCTGGGAGGCCTTTCATCGCCAACCCCATTGGCACCGATCATTGCGGCTACCTTTGCGAATCTACGATATTGTGGGTGAAAAGAAGGGTGAGTGGGTGAGTGGGTGAGTGGGTTGCCGGGGTTGTGTTATTTGGTTTTGTTTTCGTTAGTGCCCACTCTAGCGCGTGCAGTGTCTCACCCCTTGTCCGGGCTCGCCTTGTCCCCCTTGTTGAGCCTAGGTCCCCGTGACCCATCTGCTTTGTTCTTTCCGATCCTCATGAATCGGTTGATGAACCCGCTCTTGTAGTGCTCCATGACAAGCAGGCACGACCCCCTCTCGTCCCTTTTCGTTAACATTACCTGGGTCGCGCAAGCAGCGGGCGAGACGAGAGGGGAAATGGGGGGGGGTGGGCTTTTAGTTCACAGCATTTGCTTGCTCAAAAAAAGGACTGTGCGTGTGCACACTTCCTTCCTCGCTTCCCCTTAACATCCGAATCCTTGCCACCTTATTCTCTCTTACCTCCAAGTCGTTGCAATTATCAAACGGTCCCTGCCCCTCCTCTGGTACCGCTCCCTTATGGTGGAAGAGGATAGCCTCCTCGTCCCCTTTGTAGCCGTACATTGGGGGCACCCCTATCTCGAAACCGTGGCTACCGGAGAGGACAGAGGAAACGAAGACCCGAGAGGTTGACACCCAAGATGTTTCACCAAAGTCAAAGGACCCGCCTGAGTGACTTTGGAGGGGGGGGGTGGGGCGGTCGGAGGAACCGGGAGACCCGTCGTTGTCTCCATGGTGCTGAAAAGTGAGCGAGGGTGGAGGTTGAAGGAGAGAACATTTTTGTGAGTTTAGGGGACGCGACCAAATAGCTGGGCGTGCAACTTAGCCGCCGCAGATCCAGCTCCAATCCACCTTCTCGCACTGCGCGTCCTTCCTTCTCACCTCCTCATCGTGCCTATCCTTCTCCTCCTTCATCCTCTCGATTTCCCCCCTCAGAGCCTCCACTTCAATCTCCGCCCTAGATTTTGTCATGCCCCCCCCCCCCCCCTGCTCTCCCCCGCCCCTGTTTTTGTTCTCGTCGTCCTTTTCCCTTTCCATCTTCATCCTTTGATTCTCTTGTTTTAATAGCTGCATCTCCCTCTCCATTTCCTTAAACCCTTCACACCCCCCCTCCTGCGTCATTGTCTCTTGTGTCTTGAATTGCGATGGCATATCCATCGCTGTAGGGTTATCCATCGTTGCTGTTCCCCCCTTGAGGCCGAAGGATCTGAGTAGACCCGCGTAGAAGCTGAGGAGGCAGAGGAGGAGGACGAAGAAGATTTGTAACTTTGTCGGAGAGTGATTAGTTGTCATTCCTCTATGACGTGATGATGTAGGATGATGTCTGTATGCTGGTAGTGATCTCCTTTCAACCATCCTATTCAATTTCTCGTAATTTTGTTGTTAATTTGTACCTTATTATTGAGACCCAAGATTTTTGGGGAGGCACGGATTGCAGAGAAATAAATAAATGATGAAACCCTAGCCCTCATATACAACCTTACACCACATAACATACACTCACACAATACACAATGACATCACCATACAACATCTTCACCTACAACACACTCGCCAACCTCCTCGTAATCCTCCTCTCCTCCTCCCTCCTCGTATGTTCCCTTCTTATAACCTTCCCAAACTACGTTTCAAACTACCCCTCACCCTTCTTCAACTCCTCCATAGCCGCAGCCCTGTCATCCCTCCTTGCAACGGCGGCAGGGTCAATGCTCGTGCTCATGAACAAATCACAGACGAAGGATACACTGAAGCCCTTCCTGGCCTACATTTGCGTTTCCAGTGCCCTCGCAGTAGGGGCCAGCATAACAACGTCTCTTGACTTGTTTGAGGTGAGGTGCATTGGAGATACAACTTGTCTTCAACGACCGCTACTTTTGGCACAAGAACTAAACCCCCCCTCCCTCCCCCACTCCTCCACTCCTTCAGGATTCCCCCCACCCTAATTACATAATTGAGATAGCCGGTGGCTCCATCTTCACCCTCAGTACCTTGACTCTCATCGTCCTCTGCATACCCTCCCCCTCTTCCCCACCCCTTCCCCCCCAACAATCTTTTGGGTCTCAGTCCCTTACTGACCTGTCTTCCCCACTCCTACCTTCCTCCCCCCCTGCCCCCCCTCCTCCTCCCCCCAATAAGAAGTCCAGAGGCACGCGGCGTCTCCTTTCCCTCGCCCTCCCCCACCGCCGATATTTATATTTCGGTTGCTCCGCCCTCCTCCTCCGCCTCCCCTTCTCCCTCTCCATCCCTCACTTTGTGGCGGAGACCATCGGGGCCCTGAACGATGAGGACTGGGACTACGCGTACGGCAACGTCCTCCTCCTCGTGGTTTGCGGGACGATCGACGCTTGTCTGGACTTCTGGTGCGTTTACCTCTTCGGACTCTGCCAGCTCAACCTAGTCAAGACTGTGAGGACTTCCCTCTTCACGAGAATCCTGGGCTTCGAGGTGGCCTTCTTCGACGGTACGACAGTGGGGGATCTAACCTCCCGACTCAACTCTGACACCTCAGCCATGAGTAGCGACCTGACGTGGTTCTTCAGGTTCTCCATAGAGGCGACCGTGAGGATAACGGGGATCGCGGGTTACATGTTCGTGCGGAGCAGGACTTTGGCGGGGGCGGCGTGCACGATCATACCAGTAGTAGCGATCGTCAACAAAAAGTACGGAGACTGGCTGGCCAAGAACAGCAAGGAGGTTCAGACCGCCCTCGCGGACGCGAACTCCGTCGCTCAGGAAACTCTGAGCTGCGCGCGCACCGTCATATCGTTCGCCAACGAGTCGTCGGAGTCAGAGCGCTACAACGAGAAGATCGAGAAACACTACCTCCTCAACGTCAAGCAGACGATCGCCCAGGGGATTTACTACATGGTTGTCTCAACCTTCCTCGTTAATACCTGCGTTCAGGCCGCCCTCTTATACATCGGTTCCCGCCTGGTCGAATCTAACGGCTTGTCCGTCTCTGTCCTCGTCGCCTTCATGCTCTACCAGGGGCAGCTGCAGGAGTACACGCTCCAGATATTTCAGAGCTACACGGCGTTGAGGCAGAGCAGCGGGGCGGGGGATAAGGTGTTTGAGATGATGGACAGGAAGATAGAGCCCCCTGGGGTTGGAGACTACAAGGAAGATGATAACGACGATCAGCGGAGGACAAGACTAAGCAGGGGAGGAATTAGGCCAGCAAGAGTATCCCTGAAGAATGTGTCTTTCACCTATAATTCGAGACCCAACGAGCCGGTCCTGAGAGACCTCAGCTTGGACATTGAGCCCGGCACCATGGTGGCCTTGGTCGGAAAATCAGGATGCGGGAAGAGCACCATTTGCTCCCTCGTCGAGAGATTCTACGACCCCGACTCCGGCTCGGTCACTTACGACGGCGAGGACCTGAGGAACTTGGACGTGAAGTGGCTGAGGGGAAGCATCGGGATCGTGAGCCAGGAGCCTGTGCTTTTCTCCGGCACCATCTTCGAGAACATTTGCTACGGACTCAAGAGGGAAATAGAGGAGGAGGAGGTGGATGAAGGCGAGCTCAGGGAGCGTGTTGAGGAGGCAGCCAAGATCGCCAACGCCCACTCCTTCGTGATGGGGTTCGAAAAGGGGTATGATACAGTCTGCGGAGAGAGGGGTGTCTCGCTCAGCGGGGGTCAGAAGCAGCGGATCGCCATCGCCAGGGCTATCGTGAAGAACCCCGCCCTGCTCCTCTTTGACGAGGCGACAGCGGCGCTGGATAACGAATCGGAGAGGGTGGTGCAGGAGGCGCTGGAGCGGGCAGCAGGAAACGCCACGACCATCGTCGTCGCGCACCGGCTCAAGACCGTGCAGAAGGCTGATAGGATCGTTGTTATAGAGGAGGGGAAAGTCGTGGAGAGCGGGTCGCATGAGGAACTCGTCAAAAGAGGGGACGGGAAATACGCTGCCATGCTAAAGATGAGCCGAGATTGATTGATTAAGTGAGTTTTACTGTTGTGTCTATTAAATTGCGTCTTCGTTCTCTTCTATTTTCCTAAAACTAATGGGGGTCCCAAAATAGCAAGAAAAAGTCGAACTGCTGCAGAGGTCGCCGCTGAGGCTAAGGCTGAGGCTGAGGAAGAGACCAGCTAGGCTTGCGCGAAGTAGGGAACAGGGGGTTCAACGAAGATTCCCAACGCGTTTTAGTAATAAACTGTTCTTTTCTATCCCTTAGTGCATCTCACCACCAGCAATATCAATGCACTTACACGGCCCAGCAGAAGTCATGAAGCGGTGACCATCCCAGGTTCCCTCGAAGGCGTCATTCGTAACCATTGACTTGGCAGCCTCTATGAAGATCTTCTTCTTCTCAACCTGAGCAGCGCTGTGAGGGTGCGTGGGAGGGAGGCCTTCGAACTGAACCACTTCACCAAGCGGCGCATCTTCAGGAGGTTCAATGAACTGAACTTTGCCGTCCTTTGACGCACAGAGAACCATCCCATGAGACTTGAAGCCTTTAAGGTTCTTAGCCTTGAGATTGGCGACAACAAGAAGGCGATGCCCGAGCATCTGCTCCTCACTATAGTAGGGGCGAAGTCCACTGCAGATCTTTCGGGGCTCATCCTCACCACAATCAATCTCCTCGCACCACAACTTGTCGGCATCGGGGTGTTCCCACACCTTTACGATCTTCCCAACCTTAAACTCAATTTGACAAATGGACCTGCGATGAAGGTAGATGGAATGTGAGATTAATATACGTATATTCTATTTTTGTATGCACTCACGGATAGTCAGCTGGAGGTGGAGTGGGCTTCCCAGCCTTGGGCTTCGCCCCCCCTTTCGCACCCTTAACCTTCTCCTTCTTTGAAGCCTTCTCCTTCTTCTTGTCGGCCTTGGGAGGAGCCGGAGGAGCAAGTTCAGGAGGAACCCCCCCGGGTCCCAAATTCAGCGAACCTTCCAAACTCATAATCATCTTATCGAGATCGTCCATTATTTTGATTGGCTGAAAACTTTAAGTATCTCGTAGTTTTATAAAAGAATATTCTACCGCAGAAAGGGTGTATCAAAGGTTTTGTGTTAAGCTATGTATATTTGGAGATGTAACTGAGTATTGAGTATTAGAGATTGTGGGAAAAGGGCCAGAGGGCTGACATTTTGGAATGGAAATGTCACGAAAATCAGAAAAATTGAATTGTCTATTTTATACCTACCAAATTTACATTGTTATTTACAATCAATACTATATACTAATTTAGTATATAAGATAACATTAAACTTGATTTGACATGTCAAGAATATAATTTTATTAATGTCTCAAATGTAACTTGATATATGCAATTATCATTATTATATTGTATATTGAATGTTTTCGTATGTTTATATCACCTAAATAAATATTTGAAATTTCTCAGGTGTAAGATATTTTGCTATATGGATTGTTGTACATTTTGAAATCAATTGAGGAAATATTGAACAAATATTAAGATATTGAGATATCAGTGAAGAATTTAGAAGACTTTTGAAAAATGTTGCGAGCAAAGCGATCTGTTACACGATCGTGATCGATTTGATTTTGTCGTAGAAACCGCTAAGGTTTACATCATGCTGATAGTAGTGGTAGTCAATCGTAATAATATATATGAACAATTAATTCATCTACAATCTCTTATAAGTCATACTTGTGTATGTGTGTGCCCCTCATGGTCGTGGGCGCCCCCCGTCCCGTTCTCCACCTCCCCCCCCCCCTCCCCTCCCCCAGTCCCTCCCTCGTTGACGAGAGGCTGCATCTGCAATACGTTCTCGGTTTCACTGCAGTTCGGGTCCTCGCAGCAGTGCCCTGAATGGAGAACGACTCCCTTTCTCATGGGCGGAAGTTCGAATTCCTTCCTGTAGTCCTTCCTCTTCAATATGAAGTCCATTGTGTTGGTCACTGCGCTTCCGCTGTCATACCTGTTGCAGAACTTCTCCTTGCTGTCATCCAGTAACCAGGAGTACCTCTTCCAGTTGATTCTCTCGTTTGTGGTGATGTTGCTGGTCATATTTCCGAGTTGCTGTGCTAAAAGAAATCCTAGTCCGCATGAGCACAAGACAGCGCACAGAGTCATGGTCAACATCCCGAAACCCCTATCCCCGTAAAGCCCCTCGAGCACCTTGCACCACTCAGCATCCATGCCCCCCTCCTTGAGATACGCCAGCAGGTTGATGATTCCAAACGCGGACCAGGTGAGGTGAGCGGCAACCTGGAAGAACACAAACACCATGAAGATCCTGTGGTTCCCGAATCCCACTGCGGTATCGAGCCAGACGCAGTAGTGGTCGTGCCTCGCCACGAGGAGCCCAGTCGGAGCGTCAAACTTTGCCCTGAGGGGTTTCTTCACTAGAGTTGTCTTGCACCATTTCCTGGAGTCTGGCTCCTGACCAGTCTTGGCCACCTCATCCAGAAGATCGGTGTAGGTGAGGTTCCTATTGGCGTACACGACCCCAGGGTCCCTGTAGACAAACACAAGCACGGCCCAGCTCACAATCATGAGCACAATAAACGTAAAGCTGGCCATGAACAAAACGGGGGTGTTCTCTGCGGCTTCCGCCATGAGCACGAGGCTCGACCACCACCTCCCTCCCGCACCCTCGTTCACAGGTCCGACGGTGAAACTACCTCCCTCGCCCTTCAAGAGATTTGGCTTAATCACGACGATGGCAATGCACACTGAGAGGAACGCGAGAGCGCAGCCGAACCAGAATCCAATTGCCAATTCGTTCGCCTTAAGCAGTTTGGGGATGAGTCCCCCCATCTTGATGACCCTGCCCTCCTTCTCGCTCATTGTCTTCTCCCAGTACCTGATGTTCCTGGTGAGGGTTGTGAACCCCTTGTACCCAACGAACACAATGAGGCCGTTAGCCCACCAGGGGAGCACAACCATTGCGACCCACACCCCGTAAACCAGGGCTGCGATGAAGAACAAATACCGAGCCCTCGTAGGGTTGTCCCTCATCAACGCGGGATTCACCCCCTTCTCCGACTCGTCATCGTCCAAGCCGCTCAGGCATCTCTGCGGGGAAAAGGTTGCGTTAGCGTTGAGAATACGATATCTATCTGTTACTCTCGGTTGAGCATCCTGCTGCTCAACTTCTCACCTGAACCTTCATACATAGGCTCTCAGCCCCGCTCTCTAGATCCCCCCCCTCTTTCCCCTTCCCTTCTCTTCCCTTCCCCCCCTTCCTCCTAACGACACTCCCGCAACAGCCCTCCTCGAACCCGCTCTCCACTCCCATAGTCGCCCCCGCCCTGTACTTGGAGGCCTTCCCCGGGTTGACCATCATGGCGTCGAAGAGCATGTAGTTGGATAGCGCGAACATCGCCGCGGAGTTGCCTTCCTTATCTTTCTCCATGGGGTCCATCCCGAGCGCCGTGAGGTACGCAGCGGTCTCTGGCTGGCCCTGCTTGGCGGCCCAGATCAGGCAGTTCCTGCCGTTACCGTCCTTGTGCTCGGGCCTCAGGCCCCTGAACATAAGGTACTCGGCGACGTTGGTGTGACCCTTGTAGCAGGCCCAGTCGAGGGGGGAGTGGTCATCGATGTCGTTCTGGTTGAGGAGCTCCGTGGCGACTTGGGCGGGGCAGAGACTGAGGATGAAATGTAGGCACCAAAGGTGACCCCCCCTCGAGGCGTTGCTGACGATCGTGTTCTTGTTGGTGTCCATCGCGCCTAGGTTCGCCCCATACCTGATTAGGCACTTAATGACGGGCAGGACGCCCCTCGTGGCGGCCCTGATGATGGGGGTCTCCTCGTCATCGTTCCTGCTGTCGATTATTTTGTACCCATCAGCATGCCCCCCGGTCTGCTGCATGATGAAGTCAATGACCTGGCCGTCATCTGCAAGCACCGCATAATGAAGGGGGTTGTTTCCTTCGCTGTCTTTGGTCATAGGGTCCACGCCCCTGGCCTTGTACATTCCCCAGATCAGAGCCGTCACAGGAAGGTTTCCCTGGCTACAGGCCACGTGCAAGGTGTAGTCAAAGCCGCTCTGGGGGTCCTTGTAGATGACGGAGGAAAGGTCGAAGACGGGACTCTCGAAACCTTCATCGTCGTCTTCGTCAGATGAGGTCTGAGGGGGGGGAAAGGGGAGTTGTGGGATGGTTAGGAGGAAGAAGGGTACGATTTGGCCAAATTTGGCCCCAATTTCAAGCCTCGACAGCGTAATATCTCTCTTAAGCAACCCTTTCCTCAGCTCTTCCTTCCTTTCCACTACTCCATCGAAGACCCTTCGCATGTTCTAATCCCCCCTCTTCACCTCACAGCTTCCCACCCTCCTTACCTCCTCGTCACTTCCGCTATCTTCCTCATCCTCACTCATTTTACTCTCATCACCACCGTTGTCCTTTCCCCCCATGGTCTCCTCATCTCCGTTGTTATCACTGGACCCTCTCAAAAGGTGCCCTGGGGTGTTAGGATCGGCAGCGGTGATCGACGAGATGTCCAATTCCGACGGGGAAGTCGGTCGGGAGTCGGGACCGACGGGATAATCAGGATTAGGTGTAGCCATTAGAATTTGTCGCCAAACAGCCTCAAGTGAGAACCTCCGAACCCTTGAATTTTTCAAGGCCAAAGGGAGTGTGCTAAATGAGATAGAAACGGGTGCAAAACTTACGAAAAAATACAGTTGCCAATTACGTAATGCCGATTGCGTTTCGCTCAAAATGCCGACAGAATCACGCCCTGGAAATAAACACAAAGGTAATGGTCGCAAAGAATATACAACCTGAAGTGTTCGGGAACGACGTTATCAGGGGCGGGGGCAGAGTGAAGGGGAGAGATAGGGGCGAGCTTACGAAGGGAAATAAAAGTTGAGTCAACGTTACCACAATCCGCCGATAATTTACGAACCCCTTTCCCCAAGACCTTCCCTTCCGCAAGACGCAGCCTGGGAAAAGAAAAAGAAAATACCTAGACTTTGGCGCATTTGTGCCTAATTTGGAGGCATCCAACACCATACTCTCCTATTTATGGCTTCAGACACCACTCCTATCTCCCCCAACGGGACTGAATCAGGAGAATCAGCAATTAGAAATTCCCCGACTTCTTCATCGCTCTCTGATTTTCTAATTGATGAGGCATCTTCCTATCCAAAGCCTTCAATTGGAGAAGATCGTATTCTAGGGAAGAAGAGATTATGGAATGGGACGAAATTTGGTCCATGGATAAATATAATGGCCTCCGGTGAGAAAGATACTATCCAATACTACCATCTCAATTGTACTAACCCCTTGATGCTTAGAGGCGACTTTAGTAACACGAAACGGGGAGAGTATGCTTCGGTTTCAGCTCAACCTCCACCGAGGTGGCCCTCTAAACCTCTTCCCCAACATTCTTGCAGAAGGGGAGCTTGACGTTATCAAGGAGACCATGGCGACCTGCAGGCTGTACAGGCAGTACAGGTTTCACACCTATTCCGAGCCCCGCGTGCACGTCATGTTGAGCAGGAACGCGTCGGCAGGGGAAGGTTACTGCTACCACTCTGTGAAGATGAAGTCCATCCCACTGGAGTGCGTGAGGGAGGTGGAGATGCTGGAGCAGAGGTGGTCAGGGGGCCTTGGGCTGGAAAGTGGCTTCAACATCGGCGTGGACCTGATCTGCTATAGGTGAGAATGTGTGTGTATCAGTGTGTGAAATCAAGAGCTCAGAGCTGCACCGTAACAAGCAACAACCACTAACGCAGTCCTCCTCGCTCCCGCTTTGCTTCGCTCTCGCTCGCTCAACAGGAACGGGATGGACTCCATAGGCTGGCACGCTGACGATACGCAGGTGAGAATATGGTTGAAAGTTTCATTGCATCTATGTAAGGCGCGACGACTGGCGACTGACACCCCCCGCAACCCGCAACCCCCCCCCCCCCCCCCACCAACCCCTGAATTGCCCTTTCAGAGCGAGACCAACGTCCTGGGCGTCGTGGTCGAGTCCAGGGCCTCCCGTCCTGTCTGCATCCGCCCCAAAGGTCCCAAGGTGGCCTACAACGTGGGGGACGAGGAGATCGAGCTATACATGGGAGAAGGGGATGGGTACGAGCTTACGAGTGAAGTGCAGGACCATTATGAGCACTGTCTGCCAAAGAGGAAGGAGGTTTCAGAAAGGAGGATGTGCATGATATTCCGCCACGGCAGGAGGAGGTCAGTGGAGAGGGACAGCGGAAAGCCCTGCGACCCGGCGGAGTGGCGGAGGTTCGGGTTGCACGAGGCTGGCAACGTCTCGGATTGCCTGAGCGCCCTAGTCGACGAGGTTGCCCAACAGTGCGAGCAGGGACCTCAGGATATACTGAAGGGAGCGGAGGGGAGGTGTGGGGTCAATTTCGGACACCCTACAGAGATATCGGGAATCACTGAAGGCTCCCTGACGAGCAGAACGGAGGTCTATCAGACTTTTGCTCACAACAGCGACCAGAGGGGAGTCTCTGGAAACCTCGTCGCCGGTGCAGACGCCGTTGTCGTTGCCAGAGTCGACGGGAATGTTCGTGAGAGGGACGGTCTGAGCTGGCTCCGGTACACCTCAATGAGGAAGCAGGGCGGCGGCGCCATGGCAGTCAGCTTCAAAAACGGGAGCCCCATAAGGGTTTTCAGGAGCAGCTCTGCGAGCGACACTAAGTTCAGGCCCGTGATTCACGAGCGCTCATCAGGGCACCAGGCCGCTGTGCTCAGGTACGACGGGATCTATAAGATCGTGAGGATGATTGACAATGAGGGGCAAGACACGGTGGAGTTGCCTCCTCCTGAACAAGGGGAAGAAAAGCCGCAGTGGACCTTCTTCTTGGATAGGGCACCGACCATCGACGAGTTTGACGGAAGAGGCCAGTGGAAGGATTGGAAGCTCGAGTACTGCAACCATATGCCCCTCAAGGACCTCTGGCAGCGGATCCAGGCTCTGAACAGGATTCCGGAACAAGATATAACCGAGGTTGTTCCTCACGTAATGGAAGAAGTCAATATGGTGATGCAGTCGGATGCCTCTGCTGTCAGGGCGATATCAGCTTGCGTGAACGACCTGGTGAACGCAGCCATAGGGAAACCAAGTAACGCAGGGAAGGTCTACAATCACGAGGTATACAGCCAAGCATGGTTGAAGGAAAAGAAGCAAGAGTGGGGATACGAGCGCTCTGAGAAGAGAATCGCAAGGACGGTGAATAGGCAATGGGTGAGGCCTGTCGTATCGTGCTGCCTAGCTAACATGTGTATGGAGTTAGAAAGAAGGGAGTTGGATGTTAGGGACTGCGTAGAAACGGTGCTTTCCGACGCAGTCGACGAAGTAGTGATAAGGTCGACGACCATGGTTCAGGACAAGGAGACAGAATTCGGGTCTTGCTTTGGAACCTGGCTCAAGACAAGAAAGATCGAATGGCGGAAGGCTCGTCTTTCGAGTTTGCTCCGCGAATTCGATGGGGTGATGATGGAGGACGAGGAACAAGAGTACGGCTTTGTGGAGAGCTTCCCCTTCGTCGCGAACGTTGGCGGTGGCAGTTTTTGTGAAGACAAGAAGCGAGATAAGCCGTTGATTGTGCGAACACCGTACCGGAATTTGACGGGATCTTATGCTGCACCATCGCGCCCCGCCACTGACCCCTTCAGCCGAGAATACACCATCATGAAGAACTCCATCATTGCAGAAAAACTGAAAAGTACCGACCCTCTACTCGCATGCACCGTTAGCGTCAGCGTCAAAGGAAAACTCTTGGAAGGTGTACTTCCCTGCAGTACGGCTTGGTCAAGGATCAGGGGCAGCAAGTTGGTGACTGTGGAAAAGTTGAAGCTGGCAATGAGGGAGTGGCAGAGGAAATTTTTGGAGCGAGGTGAGCATCAACAGCATTGGGCAAGATATTATATATATATATATATGCATATAACACAGCCTTCCAGTCGCTCGATTCTAACGCATCACCACAATTTCCTTCCCCCGACACGCTCCGCTTGTTGCAGTTGAAGCTGCGAGGAATGACGATGACTTCATGAAGAAAGTGAAGTCCTCCGAGAAGAAGAAGAAGAGCAAAGGGCTGGCAAAGTCAAGGTACACGTGCGTCGTGGTGTCTAGGTCGAGAGGGGACATATTCAAAATTAGGTCCGTCGACGACAGTTTCGAAGGCGAAAAGGAGTTGGATGCAGAGGAAGGGGACTGGTTTTACGAGGCCATCGACTTCGGAGATGAGGGTATGCCAGTCGCCCTACGCGCTGGCGATCGGATCTGCGTGCACTTCCCGAAAGATCCGTCAGCACTTGTCGACGATGAGGAGGTGAGGTTGGAGGTGCAAGGGTTGGAGGGCATGGGGAAACGATACTTGTGCACTTGCAGGGTTGCCGACGACGGAGGGTGGGAGGTTCAATGTCTAAAAAGGAAGGACGACGAGATCGAGGTTACAGTCCCTGTGGATGAAAGAGCAGGGGAAGGAGGTCTTATCAAGAAAAAGGCGGCACCCAAGAAGAAGGAAAAACTAGAAGAATACTTCGAGAACAGCTTCCTGTTCAACCCCAAACATGACGCGTGGTGCTTCGCAGACGTCAAAAGGTTCATGGGAGAAGGGGCTAGAGAAGTCGTTTCGGGCGATAAAGTTTGGATATGCTGGCCTAACGTGGAGGTGGGAAATAGGGGAAGGAGGGTGGCAAGGAGAAAGAGCAAGGCAGTGAAGAGGAAACCCAAGTACACGAAGGCAGTGGCGGAGAAGGCCAAGATCGTGATTAAGAAACCAGAGCTAGAGTTCAAGTTCAAGGTCAAAGATAGGGTCGAGGCGCGGTTCCATGGTTGGAAACCTTGTGGCCCTGACAAACATCAGGTGTTGACGATGTTCAGTGGCGAGATCGTTAAGGCTTACGCGAGGTCTGGGAAGCAGAGTTACGAGATTCATTTCGACGACGGAACGAAGGATTCACGTGTGATGGAAGAGCACATACGGCTGGAGGGTGGAGGGGAGGGGGGAGGTTTTAGTAGCCCAAAGAGGAAAAGGATAAAGAAGGAGAAGGTCAAGGCGAAGGTCAAGGTTGAGGCGGAGGACTTCGTGGAGGGGCAGCGCGTCGAAGCTCTATGGGAGGCAAAGAACGGGGGGGAGGAGTGGTACGGGGGGAGGATAATCGCAGCGAAGGAAAAGAAGGGTGCGAAAGTTACTTATGACGTTATTTACGACGACGGAGAGACGGAGGGGGGGATAGAGCCAAGGTTCATTAGGAGGGAGATTCGGGGGAGTCGGGGGAGGGGGGGCGTCGCTGTCAAGATCGAGGGGGGGGGTTTCATTAAGGAGGAGGAGGAAAGGAATGTCTTGGAAGAAAATCCTTCAAAGTACAACCCAAAGTCTAACAAGAGGGGTAAAGGCGGAAGTAGCAGCAGCAGTAGCAGCAGCAGGGGCGGCAGCAGGGGCGGCAGCACGGGCGGTGGTTTTGCACCTGTCACACCTTCACCCTCAAAGAAGAGAGTTCGAGTCTCTGTTTTCAGCTCCGGCGATGAGGTTGACGCAGTTTGGAGGGGTGGGGAGGGTAGGACGTCATGGCACCACTGCGTGGTATTGAAGAAGCAGGAGAAGAGGGGTGGGAGAGGCGTGTTCTACGACCTCCGTTACGAGGACGGTGACATTGAAATGGGGGTAGAGGAGAGGTTCGTTAGGGAGAGGCTAAGGAGGGGGGGGAGGAAATAAAGCGGGAATCTTGGACGTTGAAAAAAAGTGGAGTTTTGCTTCAAATGTAATGAAAATAAGCAATTTGATGTACATCGAATTCTGAAAAAGTGCAGATAGCCGCCGCAGTACTGTATTGTTTCGTTCATTTCTTCTTACCCCTACCATACTTGCCCTTCTTCCCCTTCTTGCCCTTCTTCCCCGTCGCACCTGCTCCTTCCGCTACTCCCACATCCGCTCCTCCCCCCTTCGTCCCCTTCCCTGTCTTGGATCTTTCCTTGACCATTGCCTCGCTTTCCCCCCTTTCGTTCAGAGGTCCTGTGCACTGTACCCTGTGCTCCCTCCAGTGCTTGAGCTGGCACTCCCTCGAGCAGTAGGCGACAGTACGGCAGGGACACATATGGAGCTTGTCGCGCTCCTTGGCAGTTAGAGCCTCGCAAACAAAGCAGCAGAAGGGACGGCCTTGAAGGTAATGTTTCGTGATGTTGGTGATTGTAGGATCGCGATGGGAAGGTGGGAAAGAATCAAATTTGTCTCGAAGTACGTCGGAATCGGGCTTTCCGAGATGAAGAAATGTTGCGAACATCTTTATTGCGCCATCTCTACTAAGCCTATCGTGTCCTCCTTTGCACGCTAGGTGGCAGTGACGAAACACATCATCCACGTCGTTGGTGGTTGGGATAGCACCGCGCGTGAGAAACAGCCTGCATATGTCGGGTGCTCCATAACTCATAGTACGAGTAAGTGGTGAAAGTATTTCTCCACTTGTAGGGTGATTTATTGTCTTGTTCACATTTGCTCCATGATCAAGAAGTGCTATGGCCTGATCAATGTGTCCCACTTGAGCAGCAGACATTAAAAGGTTGTAAACGCCTTCCCTCGCCCCTTCCACTCGTAGGTCCATATTAGGGTCAAGTCCATGTTCTAAGAGCAATCTCAAAATTGTTGAATTGTCACTATTCCTCATTGATATCTCTGCGGCAAGGAACATGGCTTCCTTGTTGTCGAAGCCGGCCTCTAAGGTAAGCTTGACCATCTCAACGTTTTGGTGATCTGAGGCTTTTGTGAGAACTGAAATTATTAGCGAATTCCTGTCTCTACAAACGCCTAACAAAACCTCAGGACCATGTTCCTTGACATACCCCTTGATACGATCCCAGTCTTGCTCACAAGCCCTCATCAAGCACAACTCCTGACCGTCTGTCAAACCGTCCAAACGCCAACCAACACTGCCAGCAGTGTCCACAAGGATGTCTGCGAGGATCGCCAGGCAGAATGCATCAAAGCCTCCACTTGCAGCACCCCCCCCCCCTCCTCCTGCAGCATCCCCTCCCTCACCCCCTGCATTACCACCCCCACTTCCTCTAGGGGCACCCCCAGTCCCGCCACCTGCAGGACCACCTCCCCCGGGTGGAGGCCCATCTGATCGTGATTCCATTTTTGAGCGAACCTGCCCTAAATTTGAGTTTATAGCGGCAAATTACGATGTGAAAGTGATCAACAAAGCCTTGAAGCTACTCCACTTTGGCAGAAGTGTCGTGTAGGTGCTAATATTGGAGTCAAACCAAAACTGCCACCAACCCCAAAATCTGTGTTCTGCTCCTCCTGGCCTCTGAAAGTTTCTTCTGAGAAATATGAAGTTGTTCATTTTCACTCTAATCGCAATAAAAAATAAGCAATTTCATGTACATCGAATTCTGAAAAATTGATTTTAGCCGCCGCATTACTGTATTGATTCGTTCACTTCTTCTTACCCCTATTATTCTTGCCCTTCTTCCCCTTCTTGCCATTCTTCCCCATCGCACCTGCTCCTTCCGCTACTCCCACATCCGCTCCTCCCACATCCGCTCCTCCCCCCTTAACCCCCTTCCCTGTCTTGGATCTTTTCTTGACCATTGCCTCACTCTCCCCCCTTTCGTTCAGCGGTCCCGTGCATAGCACCTTGTGCTTCTTCCAGTGTTTGAGCTGGCACTCCCTCGAGCAGTAAGCTACAGTGCGACAGGGACACATTAGGAGCTTGTCGCGCTCCTTGGCAGTTAGAGCCTCGCAAACAAAACAGCAGAAGGGACGGCCTTGAAGGTAATGTTTCGTGATGTTGGTGATTGTAGGATCGCGATGGTAAGATGCTAAAGAATCGAATTTATCTCGAACTACGTCGGAATCGGGCTTTCCGAGATGAAGAAATGTTGCGTACATCTTTATTGCGCCATCTCTACTAAGCCTATCGTGTTTTCCTTTGCACGCGTGGAGGCAGAGACCAAACACTAATTGCACGTCGTCGGTGGTTGGAATAGCACCGCGCGTGAGAAACAGCCTGAAAATGTCGCGTGCTCCATACTCCATAGTACAAGTAAGTGGTGAAAGAACACTTCCATCATCAGGGTTAAACATTATCTTGTTCACATTTGCTCCATGATCGAGAAGTGCTATGGCCTGATCAATGTGTCCCCATTGAGTAGCAGACACTAAAAGGTTGTAATTTCCTTCCAACCCTTTGCATTGTAGGTCCATATTAGGGTCAAGACCATGTTCTAAGAGCAATCTCAAGATTGTTGAATTGTCATATTTACTTATTGATATATTTGCGGCAACGTACATGGCTTCCTCGTTGTCGAAGCCAGCCTCTAAGGTAAGCTTGACCATTTCATCATTTTGGTGATGTGAGGCCTCTGTGAGGACTGAAGTTACCCTCCATTCCTCATCCTTATGAACGCCTAACAAAACCTCAGGACCATGTTCCTTGGCATACCCCTTGATACGGTCCCAGTCTTGCTCACAAGCCCAATCTATGCACAATTCCTGACCGTCTGTCAAATCGTCCAAACTAGATACTGCCACATTTGTGGTCTCTGATGAATTGTGTGACGATTCTCGCTCTGATTGTGATTCCATTTTGAGCGAACCTATCCCAAATGTAAGTTTATAGCGGCAAATTACGACGTGAAACTTATCAACAAAGCTTTCAAACTGCTCCACGTAGGCAGAAGTGTCGTGTAGGTGCTAATATTGGAGTCCAACCAAAACTGCATCTGTTCCTCCTCTCTCTGATTAAATTGGAGAAATATGAAATGGTTAATTCTCACGCTAATCAATGCCGTTCGATTAGAAGACGCCAGTCTTAGTTAATTTCCAAACCATAATAACCCCCATCGCCGTCGCCCCCCCCAGTGTCCCCCAAACAACCTTCGGGAAAGCCCCTTCCTCTTGTTCAATTCCGTTATTAATATTCATCCCAAAGAAGCTCCCCACCAGTCCCGCAGCCGCCAAACACGCCGTAACCAAGCTAAGTAATGTGTTATACGCAAGCAGTCTATTCCTATTCCTATCCAGCTGCATCGACACAAGTTCCTCCGTGCTTTGAACTTGTCCTCTTAATAACTTCAAACCGTTAAGCGTGCTTAACGACTGCTGTGAATACGCCTCGATTATCAACTCAGGTTCATCACCTTCCTCCTCCAGTACAGTTTTACTAACCGGTTGTATGAATTTATCAGGTTCCGTTATGAGCTTTGTTAAATTCATCAACGCTAAATCCTCATCCTCACCTAGGACCTCCTCCATTGCACGATCCATACCTTCAGTACGTCCCTCGAGTATGCTTATCTCGTTCTTACATTGTCTTAATAATTCCTGTGCATTCTCAACCGCCCCCGCGCTTAACGTAGCACTTCTCTTAAGTGTATCGGTTGTAGCAATGACTTTGGAAGAGAGGGTTCGGAATTCCTTGTCCACGACCTCGCAGGCGGCCTGGAGGACGGAGTCGAGGCATACTAACTCGAAGGATATGTCGGTTTGAATGTACGAGGACTCTTCGAGGGATGATGAACTTGGGGGTACGGGGGTACTCGCTGTGTGAGGTGGGTGTTTTGGAGGTGATGAAAGGGTGGTGGTGGTGTTAGGGTGTGTAGGGGTTAGGCGTCTCTCGTTGGTGTTAACTTTCAAAGTTAGGTGTTAATCCTTTCCCCTTACCTGATCCTCTCATCCCCTTCAATTCAACCTCCCCAAAGACGTCTTCAACCTTCTGTTTAATCCCTCCCCTCACGCTTTTCTCCAACCCCAGCACAACACCATCAGCACCATCAGGTACTAACAGTAACACTCTATCGCGTAAGATAATCGCTCTAAGAGGATCGAAGTTAATTAATATAACATGACGACGTACGATCAATGCTGGGAGGTTGGATTTGGAAAACGGTGTCACCATCCTCCGCATGTCTCTCGGGTGTAAATACCCACCCAACGGACTGTGGTGATTCTTGGGGGTGGATGCAGGGGGACTTGAAGAGCTACCGTATGAGGCTGAACGTGACCGAGGAAGGGGGGAGGAGGTGGTTTCCTCAACTTGGACCATTCGCTGGATGTAGTTGTAGAGATCGCGGAGACGCATCTCACGGAAGATACCAGGAGAAGCTGGGGAGGTGGGGGTTGGGGCCGTCAGCTGAGAATTGTGGGGGGGGAGGGAAGGGGGGGGGGGGGGTGTTATGGAGTTGGGTGGGCTAGCTCTTTGTGGAAGGGTGGAGCTAGGACGAAAGGGAGGGTTAGGGGATTCTCTCACCTCAAATACCATTATGTAGTGAAGCCTTTCAGTCAGGACTAATGCGGGTCGAAAGCGACGAGGCGGGGTTTTGCGGAGTGTAAGTTGTGGGGAGGGGGACTTGTGGCGTGATTTTTGGTGGCGAATATCATACACGCTAGAAACATTGTGGGTATGGGTTCTTCTCTTCATTGGAACAATTAATACTGGTCTCAACAAACAACAACATCTCCCGTCTCCCCCAGTCCTCTTACCAGATTTCCTAACAGAGGCCTCTTTCCTTCCACCTCTAACAAACATTCCCTTCCCTGGGCTCATTGCGAATCTTGGTGGGCTTGGTGGTGTGCTATTTGTGATGTTATTAGTGCCGTTATTAGTGCCGTTATTAGGACTTCCTAATTCAATTTGTATGTGCGACATTTTAAGTTATGAGAAGACGATTTAAGAGAAATATGGGGAAATGAAATGAGGAAAGCGGAGGGATGAAGTACAATGAGGAGCAATTTAAAGCTAATTTGAAGGTTATACGCACTGAATATCACTCAAGGGGTATGTAATAGGTATATAATAGGTGTGTATGTAGATAGAATTGACGTATTTGCGAAAATGAATCAATAAAACCAGGAATTGAAATAACTACAAAATCCCTGTCTTTTTCCACTTCTCTTTGAAGTTTCCCTTACGTTCCTCTCTTCAGGCGCTCAACGCACAAGTCACCTCGTCCTTTCTTCAAGGAACCTTCCAATCATGTATACAAACTATGCAATCGCAACCTGTATAACAATAGAAGATATGAAGTCACCTCTCCGTTTAACAACGATGGACATTGGTTCCTCTTCGCATCTATCAATCGTAACTAACTCATCTTTAGTTAGGTCGGGTTCAAAGTACATCATAGCCATGTCAGGAGCCATAGTACCAGCAGGCTCCTCCGCAGAGGACGACGGTGTAATCGTAGTCAAAACTACAACCGTTGGAGGAAGGAAAAGCGAAGGTATAATCTGCGACGCACCCATGCTTGGTTGGGGTAGCACTAACTCAGGTGTACCTGTATTCCTAACTGGTTCAGAGTACGTTAACGGTGACACACCACCCTCTAGTAAACCTGGTAGAGGTGTCGTCGGAGGAGGAGGGGAGGTGAGGGAGGATATGAAGGTTGAAACGGAACCACTGTTCGAGAAGAAAATGACGAAGGAGGAGAAGAAAGCTGCAGCAAAGGCTAAGAGAGAAGCCAAGAGGGCAGCGAAGGAGGCGGGGAAATGAGGAGTGGAGTGTTAAGTAATGCTATAGAAGGCACCACTCCCATGAACGGTTATATCAAAGCTCTCGATTAAAAGTCTATATCCCTCTTCCCCCCCCCCCCCAAGCCTCCAGCTTCTGTAATCTCTCTTATAGTTCCTCTTCGTCCCAAAGTGTCCCGACATCCTCCAACCTAGTTTCCATAACCTTCCCCGCGTTCTGTCTTGGTGTCCATACGCAGTTATGTCTACCCATACCTTCCTTAACCAATCTCCTCCCTTCATTAACCATCCCATACCCTTCCAACGCCCTGCCAATATACTCATCTAAATCGAACATACATAATGGGTTAATATTAAGTTCCCTCCTCTTGGCTTGTAGTGTTATTTTTACTTGATGACCCTTGGAGAGGGATTGGATCGCACGGGTTATTAGACGATCGCGATCGTGGGTACCTATACCACCCCCAAACTTGAACTCTTTGACGGACTTTAAGAGGGTAAGGGGTGGGGGGGGGGAGAGGGAAGGAAGATGAGAGTTGGTGTGTGAGACGGTTTGAGTGACTGAGGTCTTTCTTTTCTCTGTCTTTGCCTCTGTTTCTGTCTCTCTTTTCTCTTCCCTATACGTTCATCTCACCTTCTGTTTGTTCTTCGGTGCATCCCTCGCTTCTCTTTCCTTCCTTCTTTTTTCCTTCTCAATTTCCTCCAAGTCAACGCACTTAACAATAACCTCTTTCCCCGCCCTCACGTTACCCTCCGGTGTTATGAGTGTGAAATCTAAACCTAAGGACTTGCAGATATCCCAAGCCTCACGCAAGGTACCTACCTTGCTCTCGCTTTTGTTTGTGGACTTGTTCTCGTATACCACCCTGCAGCTGTTTACCTTCCTACCCTCGAGGAACTTTACGAGCTTCACGTTGGAGAGCTGGACCTTGGACATTGCCAGTTTATGGGCGGCTTTAGCCTGCTGGTCCCGGGAGAGACGGACGGGGCGAGGCTTACCGGAGGGCCTCTTATTTACACGAGGGGCGGAGGCGGTGGTGTTGGAGTGGACTATGTCAAAGTCAGCGAAGGGATTGGAGGAGGGAGGAACCTGGGGGAGGGAGATATAATTAGTCGGGACGAGGTGAGTAGATGCCTTGAGTTGAGATGACTTGTGCACGACTCCTGAGCCCATCTCACCTGTGTGTTGTTGTTGTTGTTTTTGTTGTTGTTGTTGTTATTTCTACCCCCTCCAGAATCTGGGCTCACACCCCCCTTCCTGAACGGTTTTTTCTTCGGGAAGTGTCCTTTGGTTACTGCCTTGCTTGAGGGCTTCTGAGGCACACCCGTTCGAAGGAGGACTGGGGAAGATTTATAGAGGGATATAGGGGTTGCATTTGCGTACGTACGGGAGGGAGGGAATGTAATGTGGGGGATTGAGGGACGAGATAGATTGAAGAGGGTCGTAGTGGGGCGTAACTTGAGGATATGGGAAAACATGGGGAATCGAGTAGGGATCAGGGCACTAAATGGGGTTTAGGGGAGTGATTAGGGGGTAATTTGGGGGGATATAATGAAGAAAGAGGGTAAAAGAATAGTAGAAGGTCGTTCAAACGTCAGGGACTTTCAGTCTCAGTTTAATTCTGGAGCTTTTTCTCAAGCTCTTCTCTGCTCTTCGTCGGAGTCCCAATTCTTGAGATGTCAATTGTTGGAAGCCCAGATGCCACCAATGTCACAATTACGCTTGGTAAGTCCTTCAATTGCTTTGAGGTTACGATATCTTCGTCATGTGTTTAATAATTTGCTGATATGATGTAGGGAAGGGCTTTGAAATCCAAACCAAACACTCCACACTCAATCGTGTCATATTACAAGAGATTTAGTACTATATAGGTAATACTCTCAATTAAAACAGACACCAAGGTGAAAGATAAACACTATAGTCATCACTGCAATAAGGACAGCGTCCAAGAAGAGGCCAAAATGCCACATTTTAGGGCACAGACATGGAGACGACATGGGTTGGATGTTGGTGGAATGATTGCAGAATGCTAACCCTGTTGAAAACAAAAAATACTCGTCTCATCACTTCGCAGTCGGGGGGGGAAACTCCACCCACTGTCTGGCCCCTCTAATCTGTGCAGCTGGTATTAATTACACTTGCAACATCTTGACAAGGAGGCCAGAGGATTGGGCAGAGGTTATCGAGATGACCAACGAGGACCAGGGATGGATGAGAGTCGATTCCATTAAGGGAAGGTGAGCGACCACAATTTTCATAGTGGGATTGATGTCGACGCGCGAAACTAATCCCTCCTCTCCTCCCCACACAGGCCCTCCATAATTACCTCCGACCCCTCACTCGTAATCCCCCAATCCGACATCGTCTGGTTTGCCGGCGTTCCTATCCACCACAACCCCGCCCTCTTATCTTTAATCGCTCCCCACCTCGACTCCTCCCGTCACGTTTTCATCGGTTCCATCTGTTGCTACGGTGGTTTCAACTGGGTCGTCCGCTCCGTCCTCGGCCCAGGTAACTACACACCGTTCGGGACGAACCTCATCCCTTGGTGCTGTGGCACGAAAAAATACGGGAGAGAGGGGGTGGTGTTCGGTGCGAAGAGGCTACTGAGGATCGTGACGAGCGAGGGGAAGGACAGACTCAGGTTGAAGGAGGTGAGCATGAAGCAAGCATCACACTCTTTTGTCTCACCTTAGTTCCTAAATTAACCCCCCACCATCCCTCAAGGTCCTCTACCCTGTCCTCCGTCAGCCTCTCGGCGACACCCATTTCCTCGCTTCCACCCTCTGGCCTAACAACGCCTCCCTCCACCCTCCTATCCTCTACGGTTTGTTCAAGGACTGGGACGGTTCCAGCCCCTTCCCCGCCGACACCCTCCCCGTCTACATCTACAAGGAGCTCTCGAAAGAGAGCGCTGAGGCGGTCTGCAGGATGGACGACGAGCTGGTGGCAATCGTTAAAGCACTAAGGGAGAGATTCCCTGATGACCCGTTCCTTAAGCATGACTTCTCGATGAAGGAATGCATCATGGAAAACTACGAGGAACAGGTGAGAAAGGCGGACCGAAACATAACCTATACTCAACGAGAGAAACATATTTATCACGCCCTCAACCCCCCCCTTCCCTCATCACACACAAAATTGCCTTCCCCCCCCTTAGGTCCTTGATCCCAGTACCACCGCTACATGCATTTCAACGAACGCCGCGTTCTCTCAGCATAAGATCCCCTACACCTCTCTTGGCCCAAACTTAATCGTTCCCACCCTCGCCCACAAGTTCTTCGAGACCGATTTACCCTTCGGTATAATAACCTTCAAGGACATCGCGACCATGGTTGGGGTGCCTACGCCTATGATGGACGAACTGGTGATGTGGAACCAGAGGTTGATTGGGAAGGAGTATGTTACGAAAGGGGAGGATGGGGTGGTTAGGATTGAGGGGAAGGATAAAAGGGAATGTGTTTGCCCGACGAGTATGGGGATCAAGGTTGAAGACCTTATTAAGTAAGGGAAGAGGGGGAGGGGACATAAGAGAGATAAGGGGAAAAGATGGAAGATAACGATGCAATAATTTAAGAGAACATTAAAAAACAAAAAAACTTGATTACGAGGATTGCAATTAGCGTGAGAATCAACAATTTCATATTTCTCGGACGGAATGTTGTCCCCTCCTGCTTCCAAGAAGAAACTTTCTCAGAGGCAGGAGGAAACAGAGCACAGATTTTGGGGTTGGTGTGGTGGCAGTTTTTGGTTGGGCATATTAGCACCTACACGACACTTCTGCCTAAGTGGAGTAGCTTTAAGGCTTTGTTGATCACTTTCACGCCGTAATTTGCCGCTATAAACTTACATTCGGGATACGTTCGCTCAAAAATGGAATCTCAATCAGAGGTACGATCGTCACACAATTCATCAGAGACCATAAATGTGGCAGTGCATAGTTGTGACGATCTGACAGACGGTCAGCAGTTGTGCTTCAACTGGGCTCTAGACAAAGACTGGGATCGCATCAAGGGGTATGCCAAGGAAAATGGTCCTGAGGTTTTGTTAGGCGTTTATAAGGATGAGAATTTGACGGTAGTTTCAGTCCTCTCAATCGCCTCAAAACTCCAAAATGTTGAGTTGGTCAAGCTTACCCTAGAGGCTGGTTTCGACAACAAGGGAGCCATGTACATGGCCGCGATGATATCAATGCAGAATAGTGACAATTCAACAATCTTGAGATTGCTCTTAGAACATGGACTTGACCCTAATATGGACCTACGAGTCGAAGAGTTGGAGGAAGGCCCTTCTAACCTTTTGATTCTTGCTGCTACTGCGGGCCACATTGATCAGGCCATAGCACTTCTCGATCATGGAGCAAATGTGAACAAGACAGTGGTTGACCCTGATGAAGGACTTGTTCTTTCACCACTTACTTTTACTCTCTGTTATGGAGGACACGACATATGTAGGCTGTTTCTCACGCGTGGTGCTATTCCAACCACCAACGACATGTTTTATGTGTTTAATTTCTGCCTCAAAGCGTGCAAAGGAACACACCCTAACCTTAGTAGAGATGACGCAATAAAGATGTTCACAACATGCCTTCATCTCGGAAAGCCCGACTCCGACGTAGTTCGAGACAAATTCAATCATTTCAAGGACTACTATCGCGATCCTACGATCACCAACATCACGAAACATTACCTTCAAGGCCGTCCCTTCTGTTGCTTTGTTTGCGAGGCTCTAACTGCCAAGGGGCGCGACAAGCTCCATATGTGTCCCTGTCGCAACGTCGCTTACTGCTCGAGAGAGTGCCAGGTCAAGCACTGGAGGGAGCACAAGGTGCAATGCACGGGACCACTGAACGAAAGGGGGGAGAGTGAGGCAATGGTCAAGAAACGATCCAAGACAGGGAAGGGGACGAAGGATGGAGGAGCGGATGTGGGAGTAGCGGAAGGAGCAGGTGCGGGAGTAGCGGAAGGAGCAGTAGCGACGGGGAAGAAGGGGAAGAAGGGCAAGAAGGGTAGGGGTAAGAAGAAGTGAACGAAACAATACAGTAATGCGGCGGCTGTAAGCAATTTTTCAGAATTCCGATGTACATGAAATTGCTTATTTTTAATTGCGATTAGCGTGAGAATGAATAACTTCATATTTCTCAGATAAAACTTTCTCAGAGGCAGGAGGAACAGAGCACAGATTTTGGGGTTGGTGTGGTGGCAGTTTTTGGTTGCGCATATTAGCACCTACACGACACTTCTGCCTAAGTGGAGTAGCTTTAAGGCTTTGTTGATCACTTTCACATCGTAATTTGCCGCTATAAACTTACATTCGGGATAGGTTCGCTCAAAAATGGAATCACGATCAGAGAAACAATCTTCGTCACACAATTCATCAGAGACCACAATGTCTAGTTGGGACGATTTGACAGATGGTCAGCAATTGTGCTTGAACTGGGCTCTAGACCAAGACTGGGATCGCATCAAGGGGTATGCCAAGGAACATGGTCCTGAGGTTTTGTTAGGCCTTTCTTCAGTGCTCGTTGATGGGGAAGGGAAGGCTTTTTCAGTCCTCTCAATCGCCTCAAAGCACGATAATGTTGAGATGGTCAAGCTTACCTTAGAGGCCGGCTTCAACAACAAGGAAGCCATGTACGCGGCCGCAGATTTATCAATGGAGAATAGTGACAATTCAACAATCTTGAGATTGCTATTTGAACATGGACTTGACCCTAATATGGACCTAGGAGTCGAAGGGGTAGAGGAAGACTTTTCCAACCTTTTGATGTCTGCTGTTCTTGTGGGACACATTGATCACGCCATAGCACTTCTCGATCATGGAGCAAATGTGAACAAGACATTTGTTTCCCCTCATGGAGATGTTTATTCACCACTTGCTTTTACTTTCAGTTGTGGAGCACACGACTTCTTCGGGCTGTTTCTCACGCGCGGTGCTATTCCATCCACCAGCGATGTGCTTTATGTGTTTATGCATTGCCTCCACGCGTGCAAAGGAGGACACCCCAAACTTAGTAGAGATGTCGCAATAAAGAAGTTCACAACATTTCTTCATCTCGGAAAGCCCGATTCCGACGTACTTCGAGACAAATTCAATTTAGCCGATCCTTCCAAAGTCGATCCTACAATCACCAACATCACGAAACATTACCTTCAAGGCCGTCCCTTCTGCTGCTTTGTTTGCGAGGCTCTAACTGCCAAGGGGCGCGACAAGCTCCATATGTGTCCCTGTCGCAACGTCGCCTACTGCTCGAGGGAGTGCCAGGTCAAGCACTGGAGGGAGCACAGGGTGCAATGCACGGGACCGCTGAACGAGAAGGGGGAGAGTGAGGCGATGGTCAAGGGGAGGCACAAGACAGGGAAGGGAGCGGCGGCCGGAGCAACGGAGGGGGGAGTAGCGGAAGGAGCAGATGCGACGGAGAAGAATGGCAAGAAGGGGAAGAAGGGCAAGAATGGTAGGGGTAAGAAGAAGTGAACGAAACAATCAAAGCAAACACTGACAGTGCAAACCTACAATTAATTAACGCTCTTGCATTATACCCCAAAACATTTCCTAAGCCTTCTCCTCCGCCCCCTTCCCCTTGACCTTAACCCACTCGCCTTCCTTCTTCACTTCCATCCCGTCAATCTTCGTCTGAAGCTCCATTAGCCTAAACAGCCTAACACACGCTCGTTTCGCCTTATCCTTGTCGCCCACCCCCTGCATCGCCGCACCTAACCCGAACAAGGCGAACATAAGCGCAAAGAGAGCGACCAGGAAGTCGCTGAACCCGAAGGAACCAGGGTAACGACGGAGAAGCTCACCACCGGCCCAGAAATCCAGAGCGTTTACCATCTGCTGGATGAACATCGAAGAACCAGCAGTTAAACCAGTGATCATGCTAATTTGGAACAGTTGAGAATTAGACATGGCTCGCAAGTACTTCACGAATTTCTGCATTCTCTATTACTCACCTCTTCTTACACTTCCCCCGAACCCTTGTGTCACGGAGGTACGAGCCGTGCAGCTGCTCTTGCAGCTCAAGCGCGTATACGGTGCGGATGTTGGTGAAGACCTCCGCGAGGACGTTGCCGCCGGAGCTTCGAACAAGCAGGGACACGGTTAGCTTGCTGAGGCTATTGACCTGAAACGAACCAATCCGAGCCAAATATCTCACCTGCTGGTATCCTCTTTCTCGTCGAGACCGAGGGTCATCTTCATCTCGATCTCCGTCGCGTAGGCCATGATGGGGAGGGTCGCAATGGAGATGAGGGTGAGAGGCCACATAAACACGAAGGAAATTATGACACCGGTGAGGACGGATGCAAGAGACAGCAGGAGCGTGGTGACAGGGGTTAGGGAGAAATCCTTAACGAGAGTCGCGTCGGAGGCTAGTTGCGAAGTCGTTTTGCCAACGGGATGAACATCGTGGTAAGCGGGCTCGAGGGAGCAGAGCTTGCGAAAAGCCTTATCACGAACGCGCTTGCTGATGTTCTCTGCAACCTTCCCGCCCCCCCAAAGCAACGATGTGTAGCCAACGAAGCAAGCCCCAATGAGGCCGGCCCAGTAGCCAGCGATGCGGTAGGAGAAGTTCTCCATATCCGTAGCCTCGGCATCAAAGTAGGCGCTGCAGGAAGGGTAGACCGCGCCGATACCGGCAGGGAAGCCGGAGTTGGGGACATTGAGCGTCGCAGGGGTGCAGCTGTATACGACGCGAAAGAGGAGCTCTATCATAAGAGCGAACAGCCAGCCCCAGAAGGGAAAGACTAGACCACTCAAGCACGCGCCAAGTAACGTCAGGACGAGCCACTTGCCGTCCTTCTGGCGCATGAAAGACCGAGCTTGCGCCCTGAACTCCTTCCCCGTCATCTCATCTCCCTCTCCCTGGTCTTCACCCTCCCCATCATCATCAACCCCCTTTTCTTTCTCATTAATGACGTTCCCCTCTGCCTCGTTGACCTCTCTCTCCTCGACATTGATAAGGTTAATGAGCTTCGCATACGCCCCCCCTCTCGCGACCAGCTCATCGTGCTCGCCGTACTCGCAAAGCTTGCCGTCTTTCAAAACGGCGATCTCATCGGCGTCACGAATTGTGGACAGGCGATGGGAAACGACGACCACTGTCATCTGACCGTCCGATATGATCTTGGAGAGAGCTTCCTGGACAACGGCTTCGGACGTAGAGTCGAGGGCGGAGGTAGGCTCGTCGAGAAGGAGGATGTCAGGCTTGGAAATCAGAGCACGCGCAATGGCAATACGCTGCTTCTGGCCGCCTGAGAGCTGGGGTGCGAGCGAGGTGGGAGCAAAGCCAACAACGGGTCGTGAGCAATTTGCGAGGGAGCTGTTTCATCGGCACGCACACCGCTCACCTGCGTCGTCTCAGAACACGCCGTGTCGTACTTGAGAGGGAGCTTCTCTATGAAACCCCGAGCATTTGAAGCTTCGCACGCCGCTACAACCTCCTCCATCGTTGCCGTAGGATTGCCCAGGAGGATGTTCTCCTTTATGGTATAGTCGAAAAGCCTGGGCTCCTGTCCCACCATGGCCACTTTGGAGCGAAGCTCGGAGAGGTTGACGGTCGAGATATCGGCGTTTTGGATTCGTACGCTCCCGTTCAGCGGGTCGTAGAAGCGGGAAAGGAGGGATATGCACGTCGACTTTCCGCACCCTGAGCCACCGACAAGAGCAACAGTCCTACCTTTCTCGATCCCTAGGTTGAAGTCGGAGAGGACAGTCATACCAGGACGGCTTGGGTACTCGAAAGATACGTTCCTGAACTCGATCTCATACGCCTTCCCCTTGACTATGTTCGTCCCCACAACAGGGTTGGCAAGAAGCTGCAGGTTGGAAGAAGATGTGTTTGGCGTTGAATCTGCGTTGGTGAGCGGAGAGATTGAGCGAGCGAAAAAATGATAAGCAGTAAGGTAAGAGAATTTGTTTAACCCCCGTTTCCTCCCTATCTCACCTCTCTCCAAGTGCTTGTGTTGTTGCGTGTACAGCTCCTCATAGAGCCCTCCATTCGCAAGGAGTTCTTCGTGCGTTCCACTCTCGACCACCCTTCCCTCATTGACTGCCACGATAACGTCAGCGTTGCGGATGGTCGAGAGCCTGTGCGCGATGACAAAAGTCGTCGCCCTGCTCGCCTCGAGTACGGAGTCGATCGCACCCTGGACCTGGCGCTCGCTCTCAGCGTCAAGGGCGCTGGTGGCTTCGTCGCAGACTAGGATTTTAGGGTCCTTTACGAGGGCACGAGCGATGCAAATGCGCTGCTTTTGGCCTCCAGATAGCTGGGCTGCGACGGAAGGCGCAACGCGCGAAAGGGTCGGGGAAATGTGTGAGAATGTCACACACAGAAATTCGTAACATGTGCTTATAATGTAGTGTAAGTCGTTGACGCGTCAATTCTCACCTCCTCCTCCCTCCCCGCAGTTGGTGTTGTATTGCGCAGGGAATGCGCTAATGAAATCGTGAGCGTTGGCAAGTCTGGCAGCGTTGATTATCTCGTCCTCGCTGACCCCTATCCCGCAAGCTCCGTTGGCAATGTTCTCGGTAATAGTGGTGTTGAAAAGAACAGGCTCTTGGGATATTAAGGAGACGGCCTTGCGAAGCTCAGAGACGTTCATCTTCTTAATGTTGACACCGTCGAAAAGGATCACACCAGCATCAGGGTCGTAAAAGCGGGCAAGAAGCTGGACTATCGTTGATTTGCCGCAACCGGAAGGTCCGACGAAGGCGACGGTTTTTCCTGGCTCGATGGCGAGCGAGAAGTTGTCGAGGACTTTTACGCTGGGGCGAGAGGGGTAGGAGAACGTGACGTTTACGAACTCGATTGTCGGTACCTGAACCACCCCTTTGCCTCCCTCATCGGAGGAGGAGGTATCGATCTCAAACCCCTTCTTTACTTTCGCGACGACGCTAGTCCTCAGGTTGACGTCGATTCCCTTTTCCTTGTCGATAACATCTATCGCTGGTTTGATAGCCTCCGTCGCGTTACCAAGCGCCTCCAGCCACGTTCCTATCTGCCCTGCTCCCTGGCCTGCGAATGCTACGCCGAGGAGGGCGGAGAACACCTTCTGAGCGGATATTTTGCAGGGACTGGCGTACTCGGAGACGTTCGTGTTGGCGGGGGAGCAGCTGGAACCGGTCCTCATCTCTTCGTATATTAAGTACGCACCGTAGAGGGTGAGGACAAGGTACATGGCTATGAAGGACCCGAACAAACAGCCGTTCGCGAGGCCGGCGTTGAAGCCGCGCTTCACCCCAACCTTCTTGGCCTTTTCTGTCTTCTCCTCGTACTCCCCGACGAAGTGCCCGGCGGCGTCGAGGGAGAGAATGGTCTTGAGGTTCGTGAGAGTCACGTATGCGACGTTGCCGGCCTTGGAGTAGTCCTCAACGGAAGCCTTCTTGGCAGTCTGGTTTACCTTAACAAGCCAGAATCCGCTGGCGGCGAGCATGGGGATGCACGCGAGGGACACGAGGGTCACCTGCCACGTGAAGTAAAACGCAACTCCTATCCCCCCGATGGCCATGGTGGAGAACTGGATGCCCTGCCCCATCTTCAAGCCGACGGCTCTACGATAAGACGAGCAGGTCTCCTGGATGAGGGAGGGTAAGTCCCCGACCTTAGTCTTGTCGAAATACTCCATGTCCTGGGCAAGGAGGGCAGAGAGCCAGGCTGAACGCAAATTGTGGGTGAGCTTGTCCGCGCTGGCTTCGAAGCAAAGGGTCTGCACACCACCAGCAACCAGGCCTATCGCTCCAGCAACAATGAAGGAGTAGACGGTGGTATTGACGTCAGAGGCCGAGTTTGCGCCACCAGCAGCAATGGAATCAAAAGCGGAGGCGAATATGTAGGCTAGGGCGGGGTAGATCAGACCATTGACTGGGGAGTGACACGGGGAGGGGATTGGGAGGGGATTTGCAGAATGAGGCGGAGGTGTGTGAAAGGTTGGTTAGAGTACGGCGTTGAGGTAGGAAGGGCTTCACAGTGGGACAACAGAGACGTTTTAACGAGTCATAGTCAGAAAATATAGAAGAAGATGTGAGTCGGACATTTTCATATTTTTCATGGAATAACACCAACTGTATGTGCAAGCGTTACACAACGTCATCCTTGTCCTCACCAATGGCTGCAATGACACCAACCGCAGTTACAGCCATCTGACCGCTGCTCGCAAAGCGATAGAGGTTGAAAAAAGACATGAGAGAAAATGGATTGAAAAGTTAAAATTTTCACTCATTTGGCCATGATAAATGCGAAGGCAACCAGTTGGGAGTGAGGTCAAGGCACTTGGAATTATTAGACGCGGTGTTGTATAGTAGGTACTTGCTCCTGACGGTCTTTTAGACATATTCGAAGTGTTGTTTAAAGGATTGGAATGTTGGGTTGAAAATAATGTTTGATAACCATGTTTGATCACAAACGATAACCCTTAAACCAGTGCTTAGAGAACTCCAAACTGTCACTCTAGGTATTGTGTCTGTGTCTTAATCAAATCCCCCATTTCACGTCCATCCCCCATTTCGCGTCGTTTGTGGATTTTCTTGATTCGTACATGCGGGCACACTGGCAGAGTTTCAACATCCCTCTTTCAGTCCCTCACGACGTATCATTCCGCGCCCCGGCTCCCAAACCCCCTCTCATTCATTAATGTTGGCGGCGAGGTAGTTGGGGAAGTTACACTGAGGTGCAATTGTTTTGGCCCTCTACGTACTCTCCGGAGCCAGAGGTGGTACCGGCAGGGCATTCAATGCATTTTCCGTTAGTGTCGGGTACCAGATTAGTTGTTGGTTGGCCGGAGCCAACGAACATGCCACCAAAATCGTCGACTTTGCATATGTTCCAGACTGTGACGTCCTGGTTGAAGTCATATGCGTTACTGCGTTTAAATCAAGGCCGAGTAAAGATGCGCGAGATGAGATTTGCGTGTGTGAATGTCAGAATGAGAAGCAAGTGTATTACTTAAAACAGAAAGCTACAAGGATAGCACGCAAACCACGAAGACCTCCCCTCCAAAGCATCTCTCAATACTCACTAGAACATATCAGACATGTCAGTGACACTCGAGACATCCCAACTCCCAATATCCTGGTTGAAGGCATAAGCGCCACTGCGTTGAATTTGATATCGAGTGATGATGTGCGAGATGAGATTTGCGTGTGCGCGTGTGTGAATGTTAGAATGAGAAGCGAATATATTATTTAAAATGGAATGTGACAAAGATACCACTAAGACCTCCTCTCCAAAGCATCTCTCAATACTCACTAGAACATGGCATACATGTCAGTGACACTCGAGACGTCCCAACTCCCAATATTCTGGTTAAAATCATATGCGCCACTGCGTTGAATGCAAGGCCAAGTGGAGATGTGCGAGATGAAATTTGCGTGTGCGTTTGTGAATGTTAGAATGAGAAGCGAGTGTATTATTCAAAATAGAATGCAGCTAAGATAGCACGCAAACCACAAAGACCTCATCTCCAAAGCATCTCTCAATACTCACAGGAACATATACGCCATGTTATTGACACTGGAGACATCCCAACTCCCAATATCCTGGTTGAAGTCATAAGCGCCTCTGCGTTGAATTCAAGGCCGAGTGGTGATGTGCGAGATGAGATTTGCGTGTGCGTGTGTGAATGTTAGAATGAGAAGCGAGTATATTACTTAATATAGAATGCAGCAAAGGTAACACGCA
>BRYA01000579.1:0-45128 GCA_030267965.1 Triparma columacea
GAAATCCCTCCGATGCGGATAGAATCGTCGGGCTTTGATTCTGCTGGGATCCTGTGGTTGGTTGAGAATGGCTTTACAAACGTCTCCGACGATGCTTTGAGTAGCAGCTTAGGGAGCGAAAAGGTTGCGAGAGGAGGTGAGAGGAGGGATGCGCGAGCGACGGTTAAGGGCGAGCTGAGAAGGGTGCACTGGACACCGAAGAAATTGACTACGCTCCTCCTATAACCAGCCAATTTCTCCTGAAGATATCTGCCAGAGATATCCTGCCAGAGATATCTCTCCTCGCCTTACTAGCCCGCTCAGCAACCCTTTCCGCAACTCGCTTCGCTCGCCGCTTCGCTCGCCGCTTCACTCGTCGCAGTTGAGGGTTTGTTCAACGGCGTTGGGAGGGGGGGGGACGCCGAGATGGTCTACAACTCGCTTCTCGCCCTAACGACGTCGCACTCAGATTCGATCTCTGCAGCATCGCAAACCGACCCACACTTAAAGACTCGCCTCTTGGAAGTTGTAAGGAAGCGCCTCAAGGGTTGGGAGGTGGAGCTGACTGAGTACGCGATAGATGCCGTCCGGCGAGCGTGCGACGGAGAAGCTGCCGCGAGGGGTATCGAAGAGAGCAAGGGGCACGATGAGAGAGCTTTGAAGACCCCGGAACCAACTCCCCCGCCCAAAAGTCTCCCCGAGCTCCGTATAGCCAAGGTCAAGAGCGTCCTTCCCGATCTCGGCGAGGGTTACATAGAGCTTGCGATTGCTTGTTACGGCGGTGTAGGTGAGGATGGTGACGTACTGAACGACGAGGCGCAAGTCGTACCTAACCCCTTCCCATCCTCCGCTCCCCCAGAGGGTGCCGTTGAGGCTTTGATGGAGTTTGACCAGAAGGACCTCCACCCTCGCCTTAGAGGGGTCGACCGTGCCCTCCCGAGGAGGAAAATTAGAGATAAAGGGGCTTATGATGCAGGGATGATTGACGAGAAGAGCAAGGAGGCTGCTAAGGTTAGGTTGGCCGAGCTTGCGAAGGTGAGATATCTATTATGTCTATTTCATCTATTACAGTGCCATGGGAAGCCTGTCAATTGTTTATATTCCCCTGCATTCAATCCCTCGTCGCAAGTGCTTACCCGTGTATCACCTCCCCTGAGCAGGAGGAAGAGGTCAAGGCCAGGGTGATGGAAATGGCAGAGTACGATGACGATTACGATGATCAGTACGATCACATTGACGGGTTCGGTGTTGGTGATTCAGGGGGTATGACACAAGAGGAGGTTAGGGAGTTCAACAGGGTGAGGAGGGCCGAGGAGAGCGAGGACAGCTTCTGGTCGGAGATGAAGAACGACAACAAGAAAATTGGCGGGGGGGGAGGTAAAGGAGGCGGCAGTGGCGAGGGTGATGGGGAAGGGGACGAGGAAGGTAGCAGGTGAGATGGATCTTAGGGCGAAGCGAGAAGGGATATGGTCTAGACTTGGGTTTGGGTTTAGCCTTGAATGGATGTGAATGGACCTGCTCGACTAACCCCGCAACATGTCTTTTTCTCGTCGCAGATTTGGAAAGGACAAGGGGAAGGGGGGGAGGGTGATTGGGGAGAACGGGAGGTACGAAAAGAGGATGCCAGGAGGGAAGAAGAAAAAGAAGATGCTGGAGAAGGCAGAGAAGACGGAGAAAGCGGAGAAACAGAAGGGCGGGGATGGGGTTGGGCTTAGTGAGAGGGAGAAGCGGCAGAAGGGCAAGAACAAGGCTGCGAGGGGGAATCACCACAGGAAGGACAGGGCGACGAGGAAGGCGGGAGGTGGAATAAGCGGGTGATGTAAAGTTGAAATACGTTACTATAGCGCTTCTCCTAGCTTCGCAAGCGCGAGATAACTACTTCCTTCGATGCGTTTTTCTTGCACATGAATAATGAATATGTGAACAATCCACTATCTTGAAATGCAAACATATTAGCCTTCTACCTTAGCGGTATCTACGACACTCCAAATCGAAAAAATCAGCAAAATTAAATTGTCTAATTTATAGCTACAAAATATTGATTGTTATCAATAATCACTTTAATAAACTAATACAGTATATTAGATAACCCTGAACTTGTTTTGACATCTCAAGAATATAATTTTAGTAATGTCTCAAATGGAACTTGATATATGCAATTATGTTAATAGTATCATACTTTTAATGTTTTGTATATTTATATTATCTAAATAATTGTTTGAAATTTATCAGGTGTAAAATATTTTTTTTTATGAATTTTTGTACATTTTAAAATCAATTAAGGTGTCTTAGTACAATCATAAAGATTTTATGTGAACGATAAAGAATTTGGATGAATTTTGAAAAATGTTGCGACAGCGACAGCGACAGATTGATGCTAATGTTTCCATTACGTGTTGTAACGCCTAAATGCGTTCGTTTTAAGTTATAAGTCTGGTGTTTTTGTTAAATGATTGTGAAGTTAGTTAGCTTCCGGGTGGACGCCATATTCACAGCGATGGAACCAATCTGTTTTTGGCAAAAGAAAATCTTATCAAAATATAGGTAAGGCGGGACGACAATGACAATAATAACCCTTGTTAAGGCTTTCACCAGATGTAATGTGTCCCATTGTTGATTTTATCTCCTATTCACGTCCAAGTTCAAGTTATTTCCCCTCTTCAATCGAGGTCGACCTGAGTTTCATTGGGTTTGGATTTCTCGTCTCATAGACGAGATACTACTACTTTCAGCCATATTTCCGATGTTATTAGTATCATGTTTGGGTTATATGGGGCAGAGAAGCGCCATTGACGCCGCAATGATGCATTCCTTGAGGGTCTCACCATCCCTCTCCCTTGTTCTTACTCCATCACACCACACTAACCCTCCTGATTCCCGTCAATAATGTAGGAATTCGTTGAGGGTTTAAACAGTTAACGACAAGACTTATAATAAATCCAGGGTTAGGTTTAGGTTACCGAAAAGATCCTCTCCATCCCTACTATGAGTGAATTAGACTTTGCTTATGGTGATGACTATAGTGATGACTATAGTGATGACTATGGTGATGACGATGGTGATGAGTATGGTGATGACTATAGTGATGAGTATGATGGTGACTATGACGAACCAGATGATGGGGACTATGACGACCCAGATGATGGGGACTCTTACCTTCCCATATACTCCGGAACAGAGAGCTTCAAAGACAATGATGAACTCACAGAAGTGACTTTTGCACAAGGAGTGACGTCGATTGCCGATGAAACCTTCTATGGATGCTCCTCCCTCACGGCCATCACCATCCCAGATGGAGTGACGATGATTGGCAATTACGCATTCTCTTATTGCTCCTCCCTCGCATCCATCACCATCCCGGACGAAGTGACGACAATTGGCGAATGCGCCTTCTTCGAATGCTCCTCCCTCACGGACATCACCATCCCAGACGGAGTGACAGAGATTGGTAGGGAAGCCTTCAACGGATGCACCGCCCTGACGAGACTCAGTCTATCTCTTACCGTCTCTATCGGTCCATACTGCTTCTCAAACTGCACTGCCCTAATCTCTGCCGCTGCCGATCAAAATATGACTGTCAAGGACCTCCTCCATTCTAGGTGGCTGTGCCTGCTGTGCGTCAATCATGTGGAGAATCAACCCAGTGGACCTGATAGTCTGGAGCAAATGGACGGAGTTGAAGCCCCAGCAACTCCGGCACGTGAGAAGGTCCCGGAAGATTTGTGGAGAGTAATTCTGGAGTTTCTGTAAACTCTTTGTTGTTGAATCAATTGTTCAATTTTTTGGGGTCTCATTTCGGACACTCGCCCACGCTTTCTCTCCTTTTCTCTTTCTCTCTTTCTCTCTCTTTCTCTTTCCGGCTTGCACCGCTTTGCAGACGCTTTAAAAGCCGCTTGTATACCGCCGACGACGTTTGGTTTCTCACCGCCGATATTTTATGAACAAACATTTTCCCTTTTAACTTCACTCCCCCTCCCCATCCCCCCCTTCACCAATCCCAAAGTTAACCGCTAGATCCTCCTCCCCCCTATCGTCCCCATAAGTGATGAAAAGTTGTCCCCCCCCCCCTCCCTCCTTCTCCCCTCTTCCCTCCACCACCAGTGAGTAAACGTCCCTGAACCCGTCGTAAAGTATTCTACTGCCCGCCCCCTTCTTATGGTTCGCCGAGTCTATATAAGGCAGTAGTACCCCTTCCCCCTCCCCTCCCCCCCCCATTCCAGCCGCCATTGCGATCCCAAAAGCGATCCCAATCCCACCGAAAATCTCCCCCCCTTCCCCCCCCTTAATAACCGCCAACATTCCAGCCGCCTGAACCGCAACTCCCGCAAACCTTAACCTCTTATCTCCCCCGTTCCCCCCTCTTTCAGAGAACGCTCTGCTCTTAACAGCCTCCATAGCCCAGACCCACCACTTCGCCCTCCCCCCAAGTTCTGATGTGTTTATAATAACCTCACCCTCCCCCCCCCCCGCTCTCTTAACCCATCCCCTTAGTTGTACCTCTGCTATTCCAACGACGTCACCATTATTGCTAACTTTCCTCCTATCCTCACCCCAGTGTCTAACGGCGTTCGGTGCAGTCCATTCCGGTACTTCCATACCCTCTAATGTATCCAGCGTTTTCTGCAGTAGATACACGTCAGATATATCCTTATCTTCCTTAATCTTTGAGATAGGGTTTACATCCCCGTAAGCACCGTCGGTTAATAGTGATATGTAACCCCATACATTGCTCGAACGACCTTTTGTTACTTCAATTAGGAGAAGGAGGGCTAACCTTTCCTCCCAATTCAAACCACCAGGCGACGAAGGTGGGGACTATTTTTTAATAAGGAATGGGGGGGGGAGAGAGAAGGTGTAGAGATGGGGTGAGGGTTGAGGCGAGGAAAATAAATATTATTGCGAAGGATCTTGTTTTCTTCTTCTTCTTTTTTTACCAATTTCCAAATCCACGTCATATCGTTTTAGACCCCACCCCCTCCCCCCCCCCCTCCAAAAATATCATCTCACCTTTGTCACTCTAATAACCTCCCCACCCCCTATTTCAATAACGGGTTTCCCAGTCCCAACCTTATCATCTTCCTTATCTCTTTCCAACCCTCTACCCCCTACATCGTATACTTTATGTCTGACTGTACCTTTAATGTTAGAACCGACGGAGGACCTCCATCGTGTGAATTCTGATATACCTAAGGAACCTGATGGTGTATGTGATGACAGGGTTAGGGTTTGAGATGTTGGTTTAGTGGGGGAATACGATGAAGGTATATGGGAGGGACGAATGGGTATGTTGAAGGTTGTGTGTGGCCTCTGTTTTGACTTGTGCTGATGTAGAGAGGAGAGAATGATGTGGTGTCGGGGAGTGAATGAGGTTGTTGGGATAATAATGAAGAGTGTTATTAGCAGGGATATGTATTGACTAAGGATTACGTTTTTCATGGTTGTAGTTTGATACGTGTTATATGAGTTGTATGTTTGTGTGTTGAGAGGGGAAGGAAGGGAAGAGAGAGCGAAAAAGGGAAGAAAACAGGAGAAAAGGCAACCAACCAGCCCTAAATTGTCCAAAGGCTTCTAAAATCTCTATACGCCCTTATTCATTCCTCTCGTTAGTACACTACTTGAATTAGAATGTCAGGCGTAACTTGGGGAGGCTCATTAGCTGGTGTAACAAACCCAGATGTGAAATTAGGTTATAATGCACCAAGAAATGGTCCCGATGGAAAGGTAGGAACAACACATTTATCGACATATTGGGGGATATAGGATGTGGATGTGTGTGTATGTGAATGTTTGTGGGGGTGTATGTGTATCTATGTGTTTGTATGCGTATATAACCCTACACACACTCTATATATACACACCCCCACCACACCCACCCACCCCTACTTTACCATCTGACAAACCCTCTCCTCCCACACCCCTCCCCACACAGCCCATCCCCACCCCCGACTCATCTCTACCATCCTCAGTAATGGTACAATTAGTATCCTCAACAGGTTCCACAACATTCCCTCCCATTGATGTACCTATAAACTCTACCACAACACAGCTTGAAGCATTAGTGCATAATCTACTTAACCCTGACTCGGACGACGACTCTGATGATGATGATGATGAGGTAGAGAAGGTGAGGAAGCGCTGAGAAGGTAGTGAAGAAGTAGCACAAGGAAAGCACTGAAAAAGCAACGAAAAAGCAGCGAAAAAGCAGCGAAAAAGCAGCCAAAAAGCCAAACAATCAAACCACATTGACATTCCCCCCTTTATAGCCCTCACCAGAATATTTATCACACACTCACTAACTTAAACCACCCCCTTCCCCCCTCCTCCCCCCTCCCCACCCCTCAGAAAAAGAAGAAGAAGAAGAGGAAGGTTGAGAGCACCCCTTACGCCTTCTACCTTTCCCCCCACATCAATCCCTCCGGCACAACCTCCACACCCGAGGACAAGGAGCTCACCACCTCTCTCCTCGACGCCATAAAGTCCTTCAACTCCCTCGCGACTTCCACCTCCTCCCCCCCAATCGTAAGCACAGAGAAAACCCTAACAGTAACCTTCCAGCCTCTCGCCGTCTACAAGGTCCGCCCAGTAACCCGCTGCACCGACACAATGCCCGGTCACACCGAGGCCGTCCTCCACGTACAATACTCCCCCTCAGGTCGTCACCTAGCATCCGGAGGTGGTGACACAACTGTTCGGTTCTGGGACACCAATACAGCCCTACCTAAATTCACTTGCACGGGACATAGGAACCACGTATTAACAGTAAGTTGGTCCCCCTGCGGCACCCATTTCGCGTCCGGTGATAAGTCAGGTACGCTTATAATATGGGACCCGTCAACGGGAGCGTCTAAATTCACGTATAAGGCACACTCGAAGTGGATCACGGGGATTTCGTGGGAACCCATGCATAGGAACGAAGGGAAGGGCGAGAGGATTGCAACGAGCTCGAAAGACGGGCTGGTTAAGGTGAGGGGAACGAAAGAACATAACAAAGGGACAACAGATACCCAACACACACAAAACACGATTCACCATCGACTCACACACTCCCCCCTCCCTCCCTCCCCTCCCTCCCCTCCCCCCCTCCATCCCCGTTAAGGTTTTCAACGTGCGTCTTCAACGCGTTTTATTCACCTTATCAGGTCATACGGATTCAGTCGAGGCTATCAGATGGGGTGGTGAGGGACTCATATACACAGCATCCAGAGACAGGACTATTAAGGTATGGGGAGCTGAGGATATTGAAGGAACTAAAGCTGGGAAGGTGAGAAATAGGAAGACGAGCGTAGCGAGAAGAGAGGGGGGGGAGAGAAAGCAGAGAGGGCTCTGCATTATGGCAAGTGGGAGGGGGACGGGAGACAAGACATATGATGCATCAAGGTCATCTAGATACCGATGCTCTATCACGCGCCACTTCAAACTCACAGAGATAAGGCTAGCACGGGGGGGGGGAAGGGAGACTAAATTCGGGCCGAGAAAGACGGACTACGAGGGCGACACTACGTTAGGGTTTTCTAAAGCTGCGAAACCCTCACCCCCCCCCCCCTCTAACTCCCCCCTCCTCTCTTACCCCCCCCCCCCACCAACCACCACCACCCCCCCTTAGCTCGTCCGCACTCTCACTGGTCACGGTCACAGAGTAAACACCCTCGCCCTCAGTTGCGACTACACTTGCAGGACCGGTCCATTCGACCACAACGGTTTAAACGATGGCTCCGCCGATGCCATGTTCGCCCGCGCCAAGTCCAAATACACCGAGATTATATCGCAAGCCCCCGAGAGGCTAGTATCAGGTTCCGATGATTTCACGTTATTCTTCTGGCACCCGACAACCTCCAAGCAACCAGTCAAGAGACTTACCGGACACCAGCAGGCTGTTAACTGCATATCATTCTCCCCCTCAGGTCGTCATTTCGCCTCGGCATCATTTGATAAAAAGGTTAAAATATGGGACGGACGTAACGGGAATTTCCTCCACACCTTAACTGGACATGTAGGTGCGGTGTACTGCGTGGCGTGGTCAAGCGACGGGAGGTACGTCGTTAGCGCGAGTAAAGACTCGACGGTTAAACTTTGGGAGGTTGGAGAGACTAAGGCTAAGGAGGTAAGTTGCTGAGGCTTTCCCTTCAGGGGTGGGGGGGGGGGGGGGGAGCTCATTTCTCCAAGCGGGAAGCCTACACCTTCCGGCAAGGGCTTTTTACACTTATCACCAAGGGGCTAACACAACTCTCGTAAACCACTCTACGCGCCCTCCTTTTCTCACTCTCTCTCTCTCTCTCTATCTCCCTCCTCCTCCCTTGTAGACACTACCAGGACACGCGGACGAGGTCTACGCACTAGACTGGAGCCCAAACGGGAGATCAGTTGCGAGCGGAAGCAAGGACCGCACTATTAAGATTTGGAAACATTAGCCGCATTGAATTTTGGACTTTTTTTAGCTCTCCCCCTTGTTGATGCCCCCTCAAAATTAATTCTGGCATAAATAATTTGAAGTTTAGACCATGCCATCCTCAAGCATCAGCTCGTGGACCCCCTCCGAGGTGTCAAATCTCAAGCGTGTAGTCCGCTCTGTATCAGTCGACATGGATAAGCAGGAGCGTTGGAGGTCAATCTCTTTAAAATTAGGAACAGGAAAGACGAAGCGCGGTGAGTTGCCCAGGTACAGTTGGACCATTTCATTGAGAACGTTTACAAAAGGTCAACCCGGAGAGAGGATTTAACTATAAGATTCGGGATAATGGTGGTAACTCTGCAATACTCTGGCTAATAGACAAAGTTGGGGAAGCTCATCCCGAGGTTCAGAATCGACCCTTTTCCACCTGACCTCCCCTGACCCTCCCTCCCCCCCCCCATCTCCCTCCCTACACCCCCCTTAGAGTGTTTCAACAAATACAGGGAGCTCAAGGAGGAGAGGAACCGTCTGAAGGCAAAGGCATCAGTACCCTCTTCAGTTCCGACTGAAGTTTCTAAGCCGCCTTCTATGGAGGAGAAGAAGGACGTCAAGATCGAGGAGGACGCAAAGGTCGAGGAGGACGCCAAGGTCGAGGAGGACGTCAAGATCGAGGAGGACGCCAAGGTCGAGGAGGACATCAAGGTGAAGGAGCACGTCAAGGACGCGGAATCTGCGCCTGCTGCAGTCGAAGAGCCTGCTGCTGAGGTTGTTGCCGAGCCGAATCCCGTTGATGATGCCGCCAAGATGCAGGAAGAACCCGAAGCAAAGGAAGGGGAACCTGCGAAGGAAGAACCCGAAACGAAGGAAAACGCCGAGCCAGTGGTGGCAGAGGAACCCACCTCAGCTCCAGAGGAACCCACCTCAGCTCCAGAGGAACCCTCCACGATTCCAGAGGAACCCACCTCAGCTCCAGAGGAACCCTCCACGATTCCAGAGAAACCTGCCACGGCTCCGGAGGATCCTGACCCTCACTCTGACCCATCCTCCTCCTCCGCCCCAGAACCCGATGAAGCCTTTGACACTTCCTACCCCCCAACGACGTCGAAGATAACTCTCGAGACGGCAAAGAACCTGCGTCAATTAATTTTCTCAGATTCTAACCAGATCTTCAATCCCGCTTGGACCAAGCAGGGTTTCTTTTACACCAAGGAGTCGGACATGGGTTACGGTCTGATTCAGCTAGAGGGCGGCCCCTGTGGTGTCGTAGCGGCTGTGCAGGCCTTTGTGCTTCGCGAGATACTCTTTAAGTCGAGGAGCGACAACTTTAAAAATCCCGGAAAGAAAGAGCAGGTGAGAACGGACAAGAAGCACAAACGCACGACGAGGAGGAAAGAAGCGACGGCATTAAGGCACTGCATAGCTAACCTCCTTAACTGGTCGCTTCGCTCGCTACGCTCACTTCGCTCACTTCGCTCACTTCGCTCGCTTCGCTCGCTACGCTCGCTCACTTCGCTCGCCGTAGAAACTTGCCCTCGCGACGGCCATTGCCACCATAATCTACAGTTGCTCCACGTCCCTCGCATCAGCAAAACCCCCCGCCGCCCCTTCCTTCCAGACGCATTCCTCCCCTCGCCCCGCCATGGTGTGCTCCTTGGGGGATTCCGCCCATCTCTCCCGCTCAAAAGACTTCAAGACTGACACAATTACGGAGAAGACCCTCGTCACTCAGTGTTTTAACTTTCAAGACACACTGGAGGCCGTGAAGGAGAATATTCAGCAGTACACGAAGAAGGTGAGAATTATGAATTTTGTGTGAGCGGAGGACAGCTACTTATCTTATCGTTTCACCGCTAACGCAATTCGATCCACGTGGCTCGCTGCACTCTCCGCACTCGCCTCAGGACGGTCCGGGAACCATCCTTCTCTGTTACTCCTGTCTCCTCTCCCGCACGCCGGCCCTCGTTACCTCCGACATGGACAGTAACTTTGGTGTCGCCCCCAAGATGATTGGAAACCACGGCTACGCCAACCAGGAGTTCGTCAACCTCTTCCTTACCGGCGCCGCTACCTCGAATCTCTTTGACGGCGAAAAGGTGAGATTGGGGACGCAAGCCTCATCGCACAATTCAAAGCGCTAACAACGCCAACCCTCCCTCGACCCACTCCCCCCCAAACGCAGACTTTCGCCGACGAAACCGACGCCCAGTCTACCGATCAAATAACGATGGGTGGAATCGGGCGCCAGGGCGAGGTTGGCTTCCTGACCCTCTTTGAGGCTTACAAGTCCTTGGAGGTCGGGACCCACCTGAAAGTCCCCGTCCACCCTATCTGGGTGGTCTGTTCCGAGTCTCACTATTCAACCCTTTTCTCATCTGACGTCTCCCACACTAAGGTCGACGAATCTGTCCGAAAGCTCGACATATATTACTACGATCCCCTTGGCGAGCAGGAGGAGGAGGTCAAGCTGACGTTAGACAAGGACGCATCTGACATTCCCGAAGACGGGGGCGACGAGACTGACTTAATCCCCCCCATCGATAAGGTAGGGCACTATAGGCGGGAGGGGCGGTGCGAACCAGAGAGAGTCACGAGTTCCTTCTAACTACCTCTTTCCCCCTCTTCACTCCCCGCAGGTGGTGCGAACAAAGTGGGGCCCCGTTGGAGTAGGTGAGTTGAGAAAAGGAGCCAGACCTGAGCGCGAAAAGAAGAAACGGGAGCAAAGCGACTCGCGATGTGCGCATACGGCCCATACATCTCTTGCCCATAACCTTGGGCCCACTAAATTGGTCACGCAAACCTTAGCTAACGCCCCCCCCCTCTCCTCCACTTCATCGCAGACTGGAATGGCGTGGAGCCCATACTGTAGAGCATATACTGTAGTTATATATATTTTCGCAATCGATGAACGATGAACTATATTTCCTAAATATTTTCTAAGAATCGGAATACCGAGGAAACCCCCCTTCACACAACAGCTGTTTGTGCCACACCTTTTGAGATTCTTTCCCCCTTATCACCATAATTTTCAGGTCCTCCTCAACCTTCGACGTCGTCATCCCCTGGAATATTCTTCTGGTCACACACCCCTACCCCCTATCTCCCCCCTTACGACACTAAACCTTGCCCAGGAACCAAGGCTCTCCCCCGTCGCCCTGTAACTGCTCTCACTTTAGCCCCTTCTAGTGAATTAGCGGATCAAAACTACCAGTATTTCACACAATCTTCTCAATTGCTTTGCGGAAAAAGGTCGTTATTTTGCCATGTCTACCCCTGAACCATCCATATCCCCCCCAGCATCGTTGGCAGATGCCCATGAGTTGATTCATAAATTGCAGACTAGAGTCAAGGAGTTGGAATTCCATAGAAGTGCTGTCGAGTGCGCGAAAAAAAATGCTGTGCGCAAGCTGAACGACGAGCTAGTCAAGGATGGGGTATGCAAGTTGGATGTCATTGACCAAACGAGGCTTGTGCAACAGGTATGGATGGGGTTCGAGGGCCTGGATGGGAGTTTCTGTTGTTTTCGACTGACCATCTAACCATCTTCCCCACTCAGGCCGCGCTCCTCGCAGTACTTCACGATGAGCCGTCCCCAGTCTTTGATTTCCTGCTGGCAGACACCTCACAGGGCTTTTGGGTGCGGACGACTCTGGAGACGACTAAAGATAATCGCATAGTCCTTTGGAGGGTGAGATCGATTGAGCAGGTCATCGTATTCATTCCCGAGATCTAACCCCCCCCCCCCCCCCCATCCCCCTAGGATACGTCGAGAGGTGTGAATGTAGAGGTGAGAATGAGAACTGTTTGGCTTTCGAACCATTACTGTGTATCTACAACCTCTAACTAAAGCTTCACCCCCCGCACTCTTCGCCCCTAGTACCTCCTTCAACTCGCTACGTCTAGTGCATCTTCCACGAACTCGGGTTGCATCATACTCATAAATTCTGTGGTAAAAGAATCGCTTTCGAAAGAGGCCTTCGCGAAATATACAAAGAGCAGGTCGTCGAGCAAGTCAGTTGTGGGAAAGATTAGCAACGGGACAATAAAGGTGAGAATGAACCAAAATTAAGCTGAAGATTGCGTAATTGTAGCCATCACTCACAACACAACCCTTTCGCTCGGCGCAGATTTCCCCGTACCCACACGGCCAATCGACGATGTCGTTTACAGGCACCCTCGAGTCCGAAGATAGTGATGAAACATCAGAAACATCGAAATTCTCCTCCATGAAGGGCCGCTTAAAGACGATGCGAGGGAAGGGTTCAAGAATGTCGAGAAAGAGCCGGACGTCTAAGCTGGGCACGTTTCGGTCAAGGTGAGAATCGGAGGGGAAAGACAGTATGACAATTCTCAACACTAATGCAAGCTTTTTCGCTCATCTTGCTCGCTCTCCGCACTCACCGCACTCACCACAGTCTCTATATAGACCGCGAGCCAACTTCTGTGGATACGAACACCAACAGAGTGAAGAGCTCAATTCTACGGATCTTCTACCACATAAAAGAGGAATTCGACAGACCCGACGTTATCGATGATAGGATCCGACATCACTTTGTGAATGAGGTGAGGACGGAGGACCTGGTTCGTTGTTCGCTCACCTCGAGAAGTCCTGATCCTTCATGTTGAACTTGACCAAGTTCTTGAGCTTCCTCCACGTCGTCCCCGTGTGCTGGAACCTCTTCAAGTGCACGATCATGATCGGGGGCATCCTCCAGAGCTCCATTACCTTGATCATCTCATCACCTCACTTACCCACCCCCCCCCCCTCTCCCCAGATCATGCCGAACGCTCCGTCTCTGAGTGATGCTGAGAAAGAAAAATTGAATCTAGCACGTGAAGTCGAGAAAAGGACTAGCAAAGCAAAGGTGAGCATTCCCTAAACTCCACCCCTCATGACAACAAAACATTAAGCCGTCGCACTCATCACAGCGGTTGCCGGGGGATCTGCGTTCTCCAGTCGAGAAGTACTTATGGAATGAAGTCAAAAACAAATTGACAGTGCAGTGGGGTCTTTCTGTCGCTACAATTGACTTATCGGCCAAGGAGCTACTTGCGCATCTATTCCAAATAAATACCTACGAAAGCGCTGCACAGCACAGAAAGACCGCGTCACATTTGCAGCGTGCCATTAGGAGCAACATTGATGGCACGCGGAGGTGAGAAAATTGGCGCTTGCAATCTTTCTTTCTTTGACTCGCAACGTTATGTTTCCTACAGCTCACCCTACCCCCCTCCCCCCCGGCGCGCGCTCCTCGCAGCACGCATTACAGCTTAGGCATGGCATTTCCTCCACCGCTGACTGCTAGGGCTTTCGAGAGCTGGCTCACGTGGAGTTCATTTCGACAAGAGGATGGAAGAATAGGATACATATGTTTCTTTCAGCCGATAGGTACTTACGACGGTCCACATGAAAAGCGTATCACTTCGAAGCAGGTAGAGGCAGAATCGACCGGTTCCTTCATCATAACTTCGCTCGCCCCGAACATCTGTCGTTGGACAAGAATCCAAAGTTTGAACTTGAAAGCAAACATTCACCCCTCTTTGATGGCTTTAGTGACAAGGCGGGAACTCAGGTGGGCAGGAGAGCTGCAGGTAAGACTAGGCAAAAATTAAACAGCTAGACGACGAATAACTAACAAACGCAACCCGTTCTGTTCGTCGCAGGAAAGATGCAAGAGGAACGAAGCTGAGGTTGATGCTGAAATGAGGACAGCGCTCATTGAGATCCTTAGGTGAGAAGGGGCAAATATATGGTGCAAAAGTGCACCGTCGCTTAAACGGCATTCACTCATGGCGCCCACTGTCTTCGCTTCGCACCTCCTTCCGCAGGGAAACCGAGCTTGACGAGGATCAAAAGGCAACAGTCAAGTATTTGAAAGGCTTCTTGGAGGTAGAAAAACGTGGCAAAAAAGGTGGATGGGGCCACCTTTATTCGCCCTTTGCAGGTACAAAGATGCAAATCAAGCACAAGAAGACGAAGGGAAAGCGGACAATTGTACTTGGGAGGGCCGAGGGTGTCGCAGATTGCTCCCCAGAAGAAGCTGCCGCCTATTTCTTTGATTACTGCTCCAACATAAGGAACAGGGCAGCCTATGCGAAGGGGGACATTACTCGTTTTGAAATTTTCAAGGACAAGGGGAAAGTCAATGAGAAGGTGAGAGCAGACAAAGAGGCGAAGCGAAAAAGTGCAAGGACATCGAAGTTGACCCTCATTCCTCTACCCCCCTCTCAGTCTTTTGCAGCTATCAAGAGATTGCCGCACCCCTTTTCCAATCGCGAATTAGTCTTCAAGAACATGTACGCAAGGTGAGAATGAAAAATGAAAGTAGGTAACCCTAACCCTAACGACAATCCAAAATACTAACGCAGCGCAACCCATTCCCTACCATCGTAGGAACTATGAGTCCGAAGACAGCGCGTCAGTTTATACGCTCCCCTTGAGCATGAACGTCGACTATGGAGGAAAAGGTTACGGGAGAACCTTAGTGACGGCGAGAACATTTTCTTTTTTTACTGCAACTGGCATCGAAAGCGTCGGCGAGGTTAAGCAATGCCGCATGGAGCTTGTCCAATATTTTGATTCAGGAGGCAACATCATCCTACCGAAAGCACTAACCGAAAAGATTGTGGCCGGCGCTATGGGCTTCCTCACGTCTTGCCAAGCGGCCTTCCAGGTGAGAATAGAGAAAAAGTAAAGGACGACAATTCTAAACACTGACACAACAAAACAACAAAACAACAAAACTACACACCTCATCTTTGCAGAACAATGCTGCTATTGACAAAGCAAAATTCGATTCTCTTAACAACATTATCGAGAATGTGCCCCAATTTTATACCCCAGAAGAGGAGGCGATTGTACAAAGAGGCATAGATTTTTACACTTCGTGCAAGAAGACCAAGATGAAGGAACTGCCTAGTCAGGATGATAAGACGATGAAGAAATATATATGTCATCTCCCGGGGGATTTTGTTGCAACGGGGCTCGCGGAGTGCACTGTTGATGCCAAGTTTTCCTCTTGCGTCAGTTACGAATTCATCAAAAATTCAAGGTCAAGGATTATGAGTATAAGAAGCAAAGGTATCATAGACCAGCACACGAAAGCTCTCAACGATCACTGCCAACTTTACGCAACGACCAGGAATATGGGAGTTGTTGGCGTTTCAAAGCGTCAATGGCAAAACAAGGTCGTGTGGAAGAGAGAAGGAAAAAAGGCTTGGATTTTCTATGAAGACACCAATGAACTCACAGAGGAGTACCCTTTGCGACCTGGAATCGTCCTTGGTTCATCAATGACAACGTGGTTGTTCGAAGAACTCCCAAAAATTGGCTCGGTTCCACAGACTCGGGTTACTTTGGTATCTAAAATGGACCTGAACGGCTCAATCCCTACCTACGCAATGAACATGCTGGCTGTAAGGTTCACAAAGAACATAGTACAGGTAAGAGAGAGAGAGAGAGAGAGAGAGAGAGAGAGAGAGAGAGAATACAACTTACACCACGTTATCAACGACTTGTTCGCCCTGCGCAGATGAAAGAGCATATGGACGCCTCAAATCAAATCGACGATTCGGTTCAAGGGCTTATAGCAAGCCGCATCAAGGCAATGGAAATCAATTACGACAAATCATACAATGAAAAGTTCGTTGACGTTGATGGAATGCAACAAGTCCGAGGTGCGTTCCCGCTTTCTCAAACCTACCTAAAGACCGAGGGAAATGGTTCAGGCTGGGGAAAGACGACGCTGATTGTGAACGCAAACATGGAAGACATTGCGGCTTTCTTTTGGGATTTTGAAAGTCGTTGCCACCTTGCAACAACTGGCGACATTGACAGAAAGATCGACCAAAAGATCGGAGAGTGGGAAATGATGGTGAGAAGAGTTCAAACTCTATCATCAAGGCACGGCACGAAACACCACAACCGTGTTTTCACCAATACCATGAAGCTGCACAAAATTGATATGGATACTATTGTGATAGCTCTTGAGCCTAAAGAACGGGGTGTACGCCGCATTATTGGTTCCATATTAGGGGCTGCATCGAGGTAAGAATCTGGCAAAAAGCAAAACAGCACGAGAGTTCTCAACACTAACGCAAACCAAACCCTTCGGTCGTCGCTTTGTTCGTGTTGCGCGCAGTAAAAAAATTCCAACCTTCGGCGAGGAAACCTGCATGATGAGGTGTGTCCGAGTAAGACAAAATGAAACGAGGGTCGAGTTCGTCACGTGGTTGAAACTTGGATATACAGTGAGCAAAGGAGCCATGAAATTTACTTTGGAGAGGCACCTTGACGAGGCAGCCGAGATACAACGACACTTCATCGACCGAGTTACTTTGGAAGACACAACATTGCAGGTTGGGGAAGCATTGGGAGCCGACATAGCGTGGGATGGCGGGCAGCTTGGGGAGCACCACACGAGAAAGTACCACGATAGACACGTTGAAGAGGTTTGCCGCGATAGCGCAGCGTTGAGGAAGGTGGTCGCGAAGTATCCTTGGTTGGTAACTCTCTTGAAGAGGTGCCGTGCTGGAGATCTTGCGCACAATAGGTGAGAACGAGGTTAAAGTAATTATTTGGCATTATAGCATGTGCCTTAGCCCCAAACTTGCGTCCGCTTCCCTCATCGCAGACCCCAGAAGATAAAATTGGTGTGCGTTGCCGAAGAGGAGGCGAGGGTGATCGGCAATAACTTCATGCCGTGCTTAAGGAGCAAGAAAAGACCTCAGAGCGGTGTCGCCCAGTGGGAAGATCAGAACAGGGCAGTTGCAGAGGTGAGACTAGATGAGAAGCGAAATAGTGGGAGTGGTGGCTTTGATATGTACCCCAACCGTCAACCCTAACCTCCCATCGCGACTCCTCTTAGCTTGTCGTGGAATTCCCATGGATGCGAGAAATGTTTATTGCAATTGGGAAAGGCGTGATGACGGCTGCACCGTGGGGGATGATGTTCAGAGTCTTGATTGGCGGTTTCATGGGCGTGATGGACTTGTTCACCGACGCCTACGTTTGTTACCTCTATAAATTGGAGGGCAGGTTAAGCTATTTCTACTTGACTGTAGGAATTATTGTTGGAGCGCAACTCTTTTTCACTATGATGGTTATTCTCCAATACAGAAAGTTAGGCGTTAAGAGAGTGTTGTTGGAAACGGCACCAGTTCTCGTTGGTTTGAAACCTGCCTTAGACGCAAAAAGGGTTGCTTCCGGCAAAGAACACAACGAGGTAAGCAATTTATATCTTCGGAATCTTCTTGCGACTTGCTTCGCCCCAGTCCGTTATCCCTTGGGTCATCATAATGTTGTCGCACAGTTCTACTACTAACCCATTGACGCAACCATCCTCTCCGAAACTTTTCGCTTCGTTCGTTGCAGGGTGTTATGGTAGACGCCTTCATTGAAATGACTGGTATTAAAGTTATAGAAATTGGAGTGGAAGCGGTACCGGGTATCATCATCCAGCTTTTAGCAATGATCACATCGCCAAGCGCAATAACAACGGGAGCATGGATTTCTCTTGGCGTTTCTGCTGCATCAACAGGGTTTGCAGGGGCTTCTATTTCGTACGACTTCGATACCGACCCTTACAACAGAGAAGTAAGGCCGCAATTTTACGGCTTCGTGCCCAGCAATAAGAGCCGAAGACAATGTATTTTTCTGGCGCTCACAACCTTCTCTACTAGCATGGTCCTCATCAGGTGCCTTATATTGACACTGCTGGGCAGTCTCGTCCCTAAATGGGCAATACTTTACTTTATTTTGGATACTTTTGGGTTCTGCCTGCTGAAGGCACTCCGCGGTGACTTCTGGTACTGGATACCGATCCCCAATTTTTCCATCGCTTTATTGGTGAGCTTTTTGGCTAGGATATTTATCAAAATAGCCTCTGATTTCGCCTCAGTAGCGCAATTCCGACACCCGAACGAGCTCGGAGGCGCTTACTGGTTGTTGTCTCAGTTCTTGCCGTTAGTTATGTTGCCCTTTGTTGTAAGTATCTATGAAGCTAGTGAGGCAAGCGAAAGTGAGGCTGTGAAATTGGCAAACATATTCTCCACGACTCTTTTACCTCTGGCGATGACTTCCTTCGCTGTATTTTTCCTCACTATGAAGCATGAATATTGGAACACATTTACGAGCACAAAATCGGGAAGGGCCGCCCTCATCGAAATGTTCAGGATGGCCGAGGAAGACGTTGCGAAGAAAGATATATTGGTCAATTCACGGAGAATGTGGAAGCCTATCGATGAGGAGGTCAAGTCTTGGGTTGAAAAGAATTGGCATCGATGGGACAAAGAGCGGCCAAAGTGGTTTGATGCGACGTTCAGGTCACTTATCCCTGTTGAATTCATTCCCGACCTGAAGGCACGAGAACACTACGCCTCCTTGAAATTGCATACGAAAAGCGGCCAACCGGTGGGGGTGTTGCCTGTAATCAACTCCATGGACAGCTCATCATCTTTAGGACCCGAGGAGTTGCGGAGACCTGAAAGGTCAGGGGGGGGAGGCGGCTAGAATTTAATTTTTGAAAGAGGACGATGAAGATAGGAGGCCAGTGGACAAACAAAAATGTTGTTGTACATAAACGATCACCTTTCCCGTGCGACAGATCCAATGAGGTATTCCTAATTAATTCCTACATAATCTCATTTTTTTTTGCAAAAGTCCAGAATTCAGATCGTTTTTATCTTTTCTTGTCGTATTTTTTGCTTCCTCCTCCAATAGACATGCAATCGCCTCGTTACAATAGCCCCACACCCCGCTCCGGGCACCCAAACAACAGCATTTCCCCCTCTAGAACGCCTTACGTATTTTATGATGATTTTCCCCCTGTCGAGGACTTCCCCTCGAGACCTTCTCCAAAAATTGCCCCCTCCTTCGAGATATCTAGGACCTCCAACGTAAGTTCTCCAACTGGATCTCTGTTCGAGGACGGTCTTGTCCTAGTAGACGAAGAAGTCGACCATCCTCGTTCAGAATCACCTCCAACTGTGGGGTTTGCTCGTGACCATTTTAGCAACAATAACAGGAGGACGTCTCGTTTGCAGGCGAAGAGCAGAGAGAATCAACGCACTAGAAAACCAGTTAGACTGGCGGCATCATTCATGGAACCTACGTTTAGTAGCAAAATGCAAAGGGTGGGCGCTGTGGGTACTGACTTCGTCCCTGACAGTCACGATGATGAGTTCGGCGGGGCGAATTGGGAAGCTGTCCCTGGAGCTCAGCAAACCCAGAAAGTCAAGGTGAAGTCTGCGAAGAAGAAGATGGAGGTGCCACCTTCTCTCGACGTGGAGGAGCAATTTGCCGTCAAGGCCCTTGAAACTGTTGAAGAATACAGGAAAGGGAAAAAGTCCAGAGATCCCTCCCCCCCCCCCCCTTCTTCGCCCCTGCTTCTAGATTCAGAGCTACTCTCGGAAGTAAGCACCAAAGCCGCCGTCTTCCTGAGCCCTGCGAAGCAGCAGCTTTTGCCCCCCTCTGCAAACCAGCCTCCACTGCCTTCCGAGATGTGGGATCTCATCAGGGAGGGTTACGAGGCGAAAATCTCCAAGGTGAGGAGGCAAGAGAGAAGACGTAGGAGGTCGGATGGGACGAAGCATGCATCGGAAGAAAGCCTGATTGAGCGTCACAACGACAGCGAGGGTGGGCTGAGCAATGCAGAGCCTGAGCTCATCGTCGATCGAGCAGTCACTCGAGCTCTAGCGGGCGACGTCGTTGGGGCTAAACTCATGCTACAGAGCTGCCGCGACAAAAGGAGTGCTGCCTTGCGGAGCGCCGCACTTGCCCATCCCAGGGACGAGAGGAAGAAGCTGAAAAAGAAGGTGAGGATACTAAGGGGGGGGGTGGCCAAGCATTCGAATCAGCAAGACATCATTTACTCAAGATCTAACGCAAGTCCTACTTATCTCACAAGAAGCCCCGGGCAAAGCGCGAGACGAAGGCAAAGAAGAGGCCCGACATTTCGGGCTCGGACTCTGATTCCTCGTGCTCTTCGATGACCTCCACCTCCAAATCAACTTCAAGCACGGCATCTTCATTTTCTGGCTCCTCATCATCTTCATACACATCAGGCCCCGACGATGCAGAACAAATCACGAGGACTCTGTCTTCAACATCAAAGTCGATACATGCGACCATCAACTCAATCGAAAAAATTGCAAAGAGCAACATCGGCGATCCATCATTAGGCCTCAAAAGCTACCAGCAAACGCCCACGGAGGTTGTCGAAGAGACGCTTCCATTTCAGTCTTCCACTCTGGCAGTCGCGGTGGACGAGGACATGATGGAGCTCAAGAGAATCCAGAGTCGACTTTCTTACCAACTCGGTCGACTGTCGTCTACACTGAGCGCCGCGGCTAACGCAGCCAAAGCAGAAACGTCAGAGGGCGCGGAGAAGTTGTTTCTGCTCGGTCAGACCGGCTTATCTGTACCCAATGTGCCACCTCCTCCTCAGCCCGAGGTTCTCCAGTGGCAAACAAGGACTATACGGCACGACGAGCAGAAGCAACAACTTCTACGCAAGGTAAACGAGCAGCATGCTCTGCACCAACAGCCAAGCGAGCAGCACTACGAGCACCAACACCAGCAACACCAGCAACACCAGCAACACCAGCAACACCAGCAACACCAGCAAACCCAGCAATACTCCTCCCATAGTAACTCTCCACAATACCAATTCCCTTATCAGTCCCCCCCCCAACCCATCCCACACCAGCCCGTCTACAAGCCCTCCCACCAGCACCCCCACCAGCACCCCCACCAGCACCCCCACCAGCACTCCCACCAGTACCCCCACCAGCACCCCCCCCAGCACCCCCCCCAGCACCCCCACCAGCACCCCCACCAGCACCCCCCCCAGCCCACCCAGAATCTTCCACAGCAGACCCGACAACCTGCTTCTCATGAGCACCAACCACCACAGCCGCAGCGTCAACCCCAACCCCAACCACGCCAACCGTACGAGAGCCGGATGTCTCCCGATAGCCTCGACGGAGGTGCCCAGCAATACCTGCCCCCCCCTCCCCTCCACGAAGCTCAAGTTAAATACCAAATACGACAGCCTCCCCCTGACACATCCGCCCTCAAGCAACTGACAAAACGAATTTACGCAACAACGAACAACGCTAATAGTCCACACTCACTTCTTGCCGTTCCAAATTCCTCGCTGTCATCAGCCTACCTTCTGGTTCAACCTCCCCCCCTTCCTACGCAAGCACCAGCTACCGCCTTCCAAGGACTTCAAAACTACCACCAGTCATTGAAAGAACCGTTCACGCACCCAAACCACTCCCCCCTCTCCCTTCGCACAATTTCTGTTCCCATATCCTCTGCTCCTCTTCGCCACACCCAACGGCTTCAAACGTCGCCCCCCTCAAAGCCATCGGCTGCAGCCGCCGTCCCTATCGAAACGCTCACCCCAAGTCCTTCCACAAATCTCAAGGCGACAACGAGCGTGGCATCAAGAGTAATGATGATGATGGCAAGCCCGACGAAAATGGGATTTTCTGAAGCGATGAGCGCAGTCACAGCGGGGGAGGTGAAGGCAGAGCAAGAGAGGGAAGGTACTCATTGAAATCTCATGTATGTTGTTACAAAATTACATAGTTATTCAGAAGCCCTAATCCTTGTAACGTTGCAGCTCCCTCAGGAGCAGAGCTTGCCCCGTTTCAATTCTCTTGCCGTTCCCCCCCCCCCCTCTTCCTTCATCCCCACTATCATCTCCGTCCTCATCACCACCTTCATTAAACCAATGTCTATACAGCCCAGTCCGCTTGAACATCTCATGCGGCTGCCTGTAGATGTCGATAATTTCGCGATATAATTCTTCCTCCAAGACTAGGTCTCCATGAAGTCTCGACAAGTACAGGTGTGTTAATAATTCACGTAACACGTCGACCCGTGGGAGGTCGGTCATCCATATGTTCACTTGAGTGTTGATAAAGCTCCCCCTAACAAGCCCAGCCACAGTTCCGATGACGAGAATATACAGACCAAGAATGGAGTAACCTTCAAGATAGGTACCGAAGGTAGTCTTGGCACTTATGGTGTAGAAACGAGGACCATCGCAGTCACTACCGGGGTTGTCAGAATCGCAAGTCCCACAGACAATATTCCACCAGTCGGTGTACTCTGCCTTGTTCCCTCCACTGCCCGTTGTCGTCGTCTCAGTGCTGTTCACCTTCAGCGTACCCATACTTAGGATGCAGTCGGAACTCAGGTCATTGACCAAAGGCCTGACCACCCCCCCCCCGCTCGCAACCCTGAAGAACCGAGGAACGAGCCCTGCAACCTTGAAGTCCGTCATGTTTCCGTTAAGAACCTTGCTGAAGTCGACCTTCTCATCATTCGTGAGCAGCTTCTCGCTGCTAGCAATAACCTCCGTACCCGTTGTCTCTAGCAAGAAGGTGTAGCTCACGACGAGTTCTATGGTATCCTCCGAGTTTAGATCGCTGATGAGGTTGGACCACGCGGGCGGAGAAATACTCCAAACCTCCCCACTGGTGGGATACATGACGATCTCTTGAAGCTCGTTCCGGTACTCGGCCCGTTGGCTTACAGGAAGACTGCTGATTTGCGCATACTTCTCTTCGAGATAGTACCAACTTTCCTCGGAGAGAATGGCGGATACATCCTTCTCGTACTCTACTGCGTAAAGGTCGGGGTAGCGCTTCAAACCTATGCTCATCTTGACCTGGGAGACAGGGTTGATGGAGCTGCTCATGGTTCCCGTGCTAAAGACAAAGAGGGGGAACCAAACAATGAAGCAAAGGAGGACAAACACAAGAGCCCCAGTGAGCCACTTTCGACGCAGAGGTTGCGGCTCGCCCTTCTTCCTTCCCTCCTGCTGAAGAAAGTGCAAGTTGCAGGCAACCAAAAACAATGTGCTGTTGATGTCCTCCAACTTAATCCAATCCCCAATCATGAGTGTCGTCTCAGTGCAGGCCCAGTCAAGAACAAGGCTGATCTCATAAACGAACGGGATGGCCCGGAACACTGTAAAAATATTACCAATCAACCAGTGAACCTTTCTTGTCATTATGCTGCCCCCTGTAAAGGGAGGGTAACCATAACTGATCTGGAGGGCAGAAAAGAAGAGGTAGAGGAGCTCAAGCATAAACCAAATAAAGAGACTGCCACCGGAGCTCAGGCTGCTCTTCATTAGCGTCCCCGTGTGCAGAACGGTCAGGACCCAAGTGAGGGTGGCGATCTGCATGAGGTACTTGAACCTAATGCTTTTTAGGAGGTAAATGCAGCGGTCCAAAATCATTATACAGAAATGAGTAAAGAGAGTGACAACATAATCCCCCGAGATGCTGTTTTCTTGGATGCTGCTGATCAAAGCGTCACTTCGCTGCATGAAGAAGACGAGGAAGAAAAATTGAACCAGCTGGCACATGAGGATATGGAGATAGAAGTCACAGCCAGGCTTGCGACGGCCTTTTTTGTTGATAAAACGGAGAACGTCGTCGTAGAGGGTCACGACAAGAAGCTTCGTATTCCTCGAGATAACCTTTGCGACGGTGATTGTGATATTCTTGGAGAAGATCCACGCTTGCGACATGATGTTGGCAATGCTGTATTTTTCTGAGGGAGAGCACTTGCAGTAGGAGATGTTGTTTGATGTTTGGTTGGTATTGAATTGCTCACTCTTCATTTGCGGCAGCTTCCTTATCGAAGGGCCAGCAGCGCCGCTGCCGAAATTGTCAACGTCAACGTCAACGTCAACGTCAACAACAGCGTCAACCTCAACTTCAACCTCGGAGATCGAATTTTCCTCATCTTCCCCTCCCTCACTCTCCTTCTCCCGAAGATCCCAAACACCCCTCATTCTCAAGTACTCGCAGTGAAGAAGAACACTCCCTATCACGAAGATTTCCCCGAGCACGCTTCCCAGGAAAGCGCCACCCCATCCAGAGTCAAGCATATCATCGTTCACAACTCCAGCCTCCTCAAATACGATACTTCTTGGAAAAGGCTCAAACATCATGTCGACGTAGTTCTTCGTGCTCTCCATGTAAACCTTCTCTAATCCAAACCACATGTCCTTGACCATGGGCTCGTCGTTGTAGTATGGGAGCTCTTCGTAAGTGCTGACGCACTGCTTATTCTCGACGTAACCCGTGGAATTCTTTGCAGGACAAAGAGGAGCCAGAGAAAACTCGTTGTCACAGATGCAAACTGCGTGGCACTGAAATGCGAGCTTCAAGCAAACTACGAAGCCTGAGTACCAAACCACAATTGCCCAGAAGTTACGATGCGGATTCTGAACCAGAGGGTGGAGAAAGAGCGACGTAATATCTGTCAAAGGAGGCATGGACCTGGGGTTGAAGCACAAAGCGTAGCCAAAGACCGCGCAAGGGTAGAAGATGGTAAGGAAATTAGGCGTTGTCAAGTGATTCATAATCATCGCAGAGAAGACAAAGAGCACCGAATTTGAGCGGACGAAGACGTGGAGATAAGACAGGAAGGAGAAAGCTCGGCCGAAAAACTCGTGTACTTTGACATGATGGGGCTGGGTCTTCTTCTCCTCAGAAGCCTCTTTAGAGTCGCGATGATTTTCGAGCCCAGACTCTGACTCTGCCTCCTTCGGCGTCGGAGAAAGAGCGCCGGCCGTGTGATCTACTGTTGACGTGTCTTCATTATCCTTGTCGTCATCATCTCCGTGGTCAAGGACATCTTTGGCCGCATGATTAACAGCTCTGAGGAAGGCTCCTTTGGCCTTAAGAACGACCCCCATTCTCTGTGACCCGACTATGTCAGAGACAACGTTTAGAGAGTTTCGCTTCGATGACTGTTTTGACATGGGGGCGGGGACGGTAGTTGGGGTGTCTGTGTGGGCCACTTCGCCATCACAATTCTGTCCTGAGCCGCCTTTTCTTCTTCTGACGCCAACACCTCCAATCCCCTCATTTACGACAGCCTTTTCAAGCGCCACAGCCTTTTCTAGCTTTCGCTTTCTTTCCTCTTCTTTATAATCCGAGTGATGAGACATACTGAAGAACGACATGGCCGCGTTGGCAGCAGAAAACCTTTGCTCAGTGGAGTCGGCACTGTCCGTGTGAGGGCGCGCCGGCGAGTCCCCTAAGACCTCGTCAGCCAGTCCAGCGGAGCGCGCCATTCGATGCGTGAGAAGATACTGGACACGAATGGGTTTGCGATATATAATAGGTTAGGAACGACAAGATGTTCGACACACTCTTTCTACCATGTCCCCCCTCTCACCTCTTCCCACTTGACTTCGTCATTGGCCTTCTCTCTGCTCTGGCTAACCAAGACACAGAAGTCATGCATCTGCCTGAACTTTGTCCTGATACCCTCCATGGTTGCATCTCTCTCCCTCTCAATTCTCCTGATCACAGTGTTTCCGTTGCGTTGCTTGTAAGGTTCGAGGTAGTGAGCGACAGATATGATATGCATTAGCTCCGGACGCCGAAGCAGGAGCATCTGAAGGGCCGCCAAGGAAGCCACAACTGCATCGATTACTATCTCCGTTCCAATTTGCCGCTCGTCTTTTGCATTCTCGTACGTTCCGTACACTTTCCTTAAACCAAACTGAACCTGCCAGCTATTGACGTTGAAAGACTCAGGAATGTAGGGGAACTGAAAGATGAGACGAACAAAAAGCGAGAAGACCGCGAAGCGAAGTATTGGCGTCCAAATTGTCGGGTCACGGCCAATATGGTTGGCTATCTCGGTATTCTTCGCACCGTTTGAGTGCAGCGTGACAGCTCTCATCACTAAAGCGACATACCAGAAGGTGAGCCAATTGTAAGCCATGCTGCCAAATAACATAACAATCCCGAGGGTGATGTACGGCAAAGGGATGAAGAGAAGGAACGCTAGCATCGACTGTAAAGATCTCCGTGTATGAGCCGTGACAAAGTTCAGATCAAAGGCCGACTCTCGTCCGTCCAAGCTGGGGTCCCGGAGCTCCACATAGCAATAGCACATAACCTAGAAGAGAAAAAGGAGGGGGTAAGTGTGTCGCTTTTTGGAACAATGCGATACGTAGTTGCCCCTCAGTCCCAAAAAGCACCTTCACCCCCCACCCCCAACTGCCCGACTCCACAACAAACTCACCAGGAGCGAAAGGAAATCGAAGGTCAAGAATCTTTCACTTCGCTCAGGGATGCAGAAACACATCCAGTTGGGGATGAGGTAGCCTGTAGGCGTGACAGTGCTGCGAGGAGGTGTATTGGAGGGGGGTTCATTCAGCCTGAATGCGGTGACAATGCGATCTGTGGTCGTTGGTCGTTCTCTCCTTACCTGTACTGCTTGAACATTCCGCACCACGAGCCCCCGAAGACGTCGGACCACTGGTCATTGACGGTGGTCATCATTGCAGGGTGCAGCCGGAGGATGGCAAAATACTGCATGAAGAGCAGCACAAGGGTCGTGCTCATTATGACCACCCAGTACTTGCGGCACTTTGCGCGGGAGGAGCGGTAGCACCACACGGCCGTGGTCAGGTATATCAGTCCGACCCCGTCGGCGTGGATCAGGGAGGAGACAAACATGAAGAGGACACTAAGGTGGAGGAACCTACCCCTCAGTACGCCGCGGATTGCAAGATTAAAGGATGCGTTCGCACGGTTTATGTTCCTGATTGAAGCTGTTCTCTGCAGGCGCCCAATGGGAGGACCTCGATAGTCATCGTGGAATCCATCATCATTGTTTGCATCGAAGAATATCATGTCATCAAAATCCTCCGACTCTCCACCCTCTTCTTCCCCTCCCCAGTCAGCGTCCTGGTAGACGGTGAACTTTCTCTTATTTTCCTCCTCCTCTTCTTCCTCCTCCTCTTCCTTCTCTATGCCCTTCCCGACGCGTATCATACTCTCGATCATCTCAACTCCCTTGCTGATGGTGCTCCCTCCCTCTTCACCCCTCACCCCTTCATCCCCCCCCTCACCCCTCCCGCAGACCATCCCGTAGACTCCCGCCGCCCAAGTGCATAGCGCATACCCCCAAATGCTCTTCTCCAGCATCCCCGTGTCCGCCTCTACCTCCTGGTTCGTGAAGGGGTCAGGCACCCCAGCTCCCGCCCTTTTCAGCCCATACCAGAACGCGCCGGGGGTAGCCATGAAGTTGAACATCGGGAACTGGAACGCGAAGCTCGTGACAGCAAATATGAATGAGGCGACGCCCTGGGCTCTCCAAATCCTGCGCCGGACGGTTTCCTTGCTGGAAAGGAGCACGAGGGAGGTCACGAGGACCACACTTCCTGCGAGGGACACAGAGGATATGGCGGCATAGAAGCAAGAGAAACCCATTAGGAAGGGGAGGAGACGCTGGATCGGGGAGAGGGTCGTCAAGTCGTTGAGGGCGACAAAGAGGGAGGGGAGGTAGAAAGAAAGCACCTCCAGGAGCACGGTGGACGCGATGAGGAGGATGTGGGGCACCTCGGAGGTGGAAGTTGAGCCGAGCCCGAAGTGCACGGAGTACCAGCTTTGCGTCTGTATCCAGCTCGCGATCATCTGTGTTGGAGACGCGAGTGGGGGGGAGGCGAAGGGGGTTCAGATTGGTGGTTTCTCTTATTTATGCTTTGTTTTCGTCCCCAAAGGTTCACCCCCCTCCCCCCCCTGTTCTCACATCTACTCCCACGGCCTCTCTAAGGAACACTACCAACCCCGCGTAGAAGCATGTCAGCTTATAAAGTACCCAGAACACGTTTCTCAGCGCGCTCTTTGGGGTCGACATGTGCCCCTGTCTCCTTAGCCCCTGCTCCCTGTCCTCATCTCTCTCCCCCGCGCGCCTTGTGAGGCACACCAGGAAGGGTGGCATCAAAACCAGCCCAAAGTAGCCCCCCGTCGCGGCGCTCATGGGCGCGGAGAAGGCGTTTCGGACTAGGAGGACGCAGAAGGAGATTATGGCCATGGCAAGAAAAAATTTGATGCGCAAAGGGGCAGTGTCCAAGGCGAGGGAGTAATATTGGCGCTTGGAGGTACCCTGCTTGTAGATTCGAAGCTGCCTGATGGAGAGGACATGAAGGAAGAAAGGCAGGGTTAGGGAGGTAATCAGGGTACCGTCGGGATTGGAGTTGGAGTCCTCCGATATTAAGCCCCAAGAGGAGGAGGTCGTCAGCTGCTCGCGGTACTGGTCTAGGAGCGAAAACTGGCAGAAGTACTGTATGAGGATGTAGATGTCGATATAGAGCACAAGGAGGAGCCACAGCTTCCTAGAGAGCTTTCGGGTTGACGTGAAGATCCAGCCGAAGCAGAGGAACCCGAGGTTGAGGATCTTACTCTCCCTCATCCCCAGCCCCGCACATATTCCGAGGCACACGTATCTGAGCCCGTCCATTTTCTCGAACGCAGTATAAAAATGTACGTAGTCGGATACAGCCGCAGGTAGTGAGGTCCTCCTCCTCTCCTTCCCTCTCCCCCCCTCGATCCTCTTTTTATCGCTCCCTCCGTTCCCCCCGCCGCTCCCCCCCTTGTTCCCTTCCTCCCCAACCCTGACGCAAACTGCAAGCGTAAGCACCGCGAACACCAAACTCGTCGCGCTCAGCCATCCATAATCGTAGGCGTCCAACCCGTCCAGTCCAATCTCCTTCCCCGTCTCCCCTAGCGTCAGCTTCGGTACCATGGTCGTGATGCTGGCGTAGCAGAACCTCGAGATGGAGTAGAGCACGGTGTAAGCAAGCACATAGGGGGTGCCGAGATCGAAGACGAAGGCGGGGAATATGGAGCCCGCGAAGACTAGCATGCAGAAGACAAAGCCTAGGACGGTATGTCGTTCCAGGGCAAGCGCAGTGTAGAGGGCGAGGACGATGAGGGTGGAGGACGACTTGATGAAGGCTACGGCAGTCTTCAGGAGGGAAGAAAGGTGGTGGAGGAAGGAGGTCAGGAGGGAGGAGAGGTGGAGAGAGATGGTCTTAAGGGTGGAGTTCAGGAGGGGGGTAGAGTTGCGGGATATTCCAAGGCTGAGGAGAGGGGGGAGGTGAGAGAGGGAAGGGAGAGGGAGGCGAGCGGGGAGGGGTAAGACTGCATTCGTGAGATGAACTTCAGCAAGATAGGAGCGTCGAGTTTTTAGGGACAGCTCAGTACGTCTGTTTGTACATCTGTTTGTACATCTACTGAAACCCTAACTTGTGTGCACGTACCTCTGCTTTAGATGACGCGCTGTCCAGAATATATTGAAATCTTGATCATTGTCGTATTCTGAGTCCTGGTCATCGATAAATAGGGAAGACCTACTAACAACCTCAGATTCTTGCGACTTGTTCTCAGACTCATTCTCCTCCTCCTCGCTCCCCTCATCATTTTCGTCTTCATCCTCGTCATCTTCGTAGGTCTTCCCCCCCTTCTTCTCCACCGCTGCAGAATTTTCAATTGTTTCCTTAACAATTCTCCCCTTTTTCCCCTTCTCCTCCTCCTCTTCCTTCTTTCGCCCCCTCTCCTCCTCCTTCTCGTTTCCCCACCCCACCTCGACCCTAGCCCCTCCCCCCCCCTCCTTCTCGTACTCCTCAATCCCCCTTGTCCACGCAATGACCTTCCCGCTTGCCATGAACTGTAGCACCCAGACGCTCACGACCCAAAAGTACTCGAAGAAGTGACCAGTAACCCTTGCGTCCTTGAACAGAACTAGCCCAAAGTGCCCGTCATATCCTGACCAGGGGAGAGAGGAGGAGGTGTGCAGGGAACTGAACTGCCAGACGTAGGTCAAGACAATTATCAAGACGCTGTACATGCTGGCGAGGCTGAGGAGGGGGACATTCAGGAGGACGGAAATCGACTCCGGCCGAAGGGCATATGTGGTGAGGAGAGAGAGGGAGTAGAGGTAGTAGGGGAGTGTGAGGAGGGAGGGGTTGAGGGACCCGGAGAGGGAGAGGGAGCACATGAACAGGGTAAGCCAAAGAGGAGAGATGTGGTGTATTCTCGTGCGGAGGGACCGGCCGAGGTGCCGAGTGTTGTAGAACTGCCGGGGGATGAGAAAAGGGAGGAAAGGGTGGAGTTTGAGAGAGAGAGACGCAATGAGTGAGCAGGTTCGTGGGAGATCGAGCGAGTGGCAGAGGTGCGACAGACGGAGCAAATGCGAGAGGCTTCTTGAGTTCTCCAATTCTCACCTTTAAAACCGAAGATGCTGGAGGCGCAAACTCCGCAACAATCTCTTCCACCTCCGCTCCTACCGCCCCCTCGTCTGGTCTTCTCATTCCCAGTACCTTGGCGGCCTTCACTGACGTTGACTTCCAGCCCACTTCGCCCGCTTCAACGTCCTCACTCTTTTTCCCATCATCATCTACCTCTTCATCGCCCCCGCCCCCGCCTCTGCCTTTGCCATTGCCTTGCTCGTGAGAGCGCCCATGATTGTGGCTACCTATCCACTCCCTCTCGGTCCTCCTCGCCAGGAACCAAATCACCAAGTGTGGCCACCCCACCTGAGTCCACTCCCAGAAACCTACCGGGTCCCCATACAAGCTAAGCCCAATAACATCCAGAGCCTCCCTAGTCCCCTTCCCTAGATCCGTGAAAATCGGGAGGATCTGGATGGCAAAGGTGACGACAGTGAGGAGGAGGGAGTAATACTTGGCGGTGCGGCAGGAGCGAGCGATAGTGCGGCGACGGAGGAAGGTAGGGAGAGAAAATGTTACGGGGGTCAGGAGGAGGAGGAGGAGGAGATAGAAAGAGGAGAGGAGGGTGAAGGTTAGAGTGATATGAAGGAGTAGGATCGACTGAGAGGAGTGGCGGGGGGAGAGGGGAAATGTTAGCTACGATACGGGAACGTATAATAATGGCACACACAGCACGATCGTAGACAAAAAGTGTAGACAACAAGAGCAGCATCATGAGGTCGAGGGGGCGGGGGGGGGGGGAGAAGATTTACCTCCAATAGTAAAAGAAGAAGGAGAGGAGAGTGACGATGAGTGGTACGTTGGACGGGACGAACGTCTTGTATCGACAAGAGGTTCGTTTCCAACATTTTTGAAGGGCAGGCTGTCCAGTTGCCGGATTTAGGAAGATTTCTCCGACTCTCGACTCTTTTTCTCTCCTTTCCCTTTCGCACGCAAAGAAGGAGTTGCCAACCATCCCCCCCCCCCCCCCCTCTTAGGACCCTAATGCCTTCTCTCTGGTTTCTGTCGCTAGCCCTGGCAGCCCTGGCTGGTGCCTCCCCCCTCTCCTCCACTCTTGAGTTCAAGGGCATCCCTGACGATCCCTCCGAGGCCGCTGCCAACACCGAGGCCCTGAACGAGGCCCTGGCCTCCCTCTCCCCGGGTGGTACCCTGTCGATCCCCAACAGCACCTTCTGGTTATCGGGGGGGGTCTATGCGTCTGACCTCCAAAACGCCACCATCCAGCTGGACGGCACCCTGATGTTCTCAAAGGGCCGCAACTCGTGGCCGACTGAGGACTGCGCTCAGCACGGCACGTGCGTGAAGAAGGCCATCCTGCTTGAGAACGTGCGGGGGCTGACCCTCACCTCCTCCGCCCCGGGCGGCGGCATGGTGGATGGGAACGGCGAGTCGTGGTGGGGGTACGTGAACTACCTGATCCACAGCGAGGATCGTCCCAAGCTGTTAACGATCCAAAACGCCACCGACATCCTGGTGGAGGACTGGAACTTCCGCCAGGCTGCGTACCACACGTTCCACGCTGACGACGTGGCGAGGCTGGAGGTCCGCCGCTGCACCATCGACAACCGCGTGAACTCCAAAGATAACCACAACCCCATCAATCTCCGCGCGTTCAACACGGATGGCTTCGACTTCTCCGGGAAGGACATCTACATCCACGACTGCTCTGTGTGGAACCAGGACGACTGCTTCACCGTCGTGCCGACCACCAGCGCCGGCATCAACGCCCAGTGCACCGAGAACGTCCTTATCGAGAACGTCGAGGCCAGCGGCCTCGGGCTGACCGTGGGGTCGATAAAGCCCACGTCCAACCACGCCTGCATCAAGAACATCACGTTCCGCAACGCGTACATGAAGAACACGTACAAGGGCATCTACATCAAGGCGAGCGCCGCCAACGAAGATCCGGACGCCTCCGCCGAGATCACGAACATCCTGTACGTGAGAGCGAGGCGAGCGCGAACGAAGGGCGAGGGGGAGTGCGACGAGGAACGGCGGGGCAGAGACCGACGAGAACGACGGGTCAACATCCACATAACCCTCCCCCCTAACTCGGGCAGAGACCGACGAGAACGACGGGTCAACAGCCACATAACCCTCCCCCCTAACTCTTCTCTTTCGCTCGCTCGTCGCAGGTACGAGAACATCACGATGGACGAGCCGGAGCAGGTGCCCATCTGGATCGGCCCGGCGCAGGAGGGCGACTCCAACAACGCGTGCTCGCTCCTGTGGCCGGCCGTCCCCTTCACCAAGTGCCCGGCTCCTCTGGCGACGGTGGCCTGGACCAACATCACGCTGCGCGACATCATGGTGAGGGGGGCGAAGGAGTCGCCGGGCCTCATCTTCGGGAGCGAGGACGTCCCGATGGAGGGCGTCGTGTTCGACAACGTGGTGTTCGACCCCCCGAACGAGAAGGCGAGGCCGTGGAAGGAAGACTTTTATTACTGCAAGGGCGTGAACGGGATCGCGAGGGGGGGCACGACGCCGGTGCCGCCATGCTTCGAGGTGGAGGAATAAGATAGTGGGGTTGAAGGGGGGATTAATACAGCATAATCACAATGACAACAATGTTATGCCCGTGCGAACGCGTCGATGGAAAGCATTTTTCTTCTTGCACGCGTGACTTTATTAATTGGAATTGCGCTCGCTCAATTGCACCAAGATCACTCGACGATGGACATTAAGTTGGCGCCCCGTTTGAGCTTGCCAAAGAATCTCGTGGGCTCGCGGTGCAATTGCTTGCTTGGTCGTCGAATGGTGAAGAATCAACGTTTTTGGTTGAGTCTGCTTTTCCCTGTCCCTTCCGATTTCCGAATCCAGCCTAATTTAGTTGATCATCAGAGAATGAGAAATCTCCTTCTTTACTCGCTCCTTGCACTTTCAGAAGGATTTGTCCCCTTGTCTTCAAATTATCATCGTCAATACCATCTATGCGCTGTCAATAAAAGGCGGCTGAAAGGTTACTTGAAAGACCGACACGCGGGCCCCCTCTCACCTTCTCCTCCCTCAAGCCCCTCAAGCAAAGAGGCGTCCAGCGATGATTCGAAGGATGTGTTCAGCGATACTACAAGCAACGACTTCTTGGCAAAGTCAATAAGAGACGGTGTGCAGGTTGTGAACGAGGGTAATGCAGAGAGGAAAGGTGAGGATGAGAATATCTCCATCTGATGGAGAAGGAAGGAAGAGAAAAGGGGGGGGACGAAGATAGAAAAGCATAAAAGGGCGTTAACTAGCCGGATGACACGCCACCTCTATCTTCTTACTCGCCGTTTCACTTCCTCCCTCCCTCCTCCCTCCCCCCCCCAAAGTCAAGGAGATGGTCTCCTCCCAGAAGGCCATGGTCGACACCCTCACCCGAGTCCGCGTAGCCTACGATGCTCACATTAACCCCCTCCCATCCTCGTGGTCTTCCCACGGCTACGTCGCCGTGGGCAATTTCCTGGACGCAACCACGGCCAACGAGGTCGCCCAAGACGTGTCCAACCTCGAGGTAAAAATCGACGACCCCAATGTGACTTTGAACCTAGGACTGAGGGGACGGTACAGGAACCTAACAGGGAAGGACTACGGGGACGTGCCGAAGGTCGTGGAGCTTATAGTATCGACGGCGAAGGCCGTAGCGGGGGTCTTCAACGAGGTCGATAGGGAGACGGGAAAGGCGGGGAAGAAGGTACTCAATGGACAGGTGCAGCAAAACAGGGCGGGCTTGGAGGTCGGAAGTAAGGGGGAGTGGGTTGATGTTGAGGGCGGGGAGGGGGTTGAGGTGGAAGTTATTTATTACGTAAGGGGGGGGGGGGGGGGAAGGGTGAAGGTGGGGGGGGATGTGGTGGAACTTGGTGAGGGGAATGTTATGGTTATGGTGGACAGAAAGAGGGGGACGGAGGTGGAGAGAGAGGGGGAGGGAGAGGAGGAACAGGGGGTCGTGAGGGTTTGGATGTACAAGGCAGAGGACGACAACGTTTGAAAGGAGATTGTCAAAAGAGAGAATGAAGGACGGGGGAAGGAAGAGGAACGTGGGGGGAAGAAGGAGGGATTAGAAGGAAGGGAGGGAAAAAAGTGAAGTTTTTCTTGAAAGCAGAAGTAAAAAGACATTTAAGGGGGAATTAAAATTAGTTTTTTAACGCCCGACAGCCGCCCCGGCAATAAAAGTTCTCTCCCCGCCGTTTTCTTTTCTGAAATGGAGAATGAACATCGGAAAAGGGAAAGGGTTCTGGGAAAGGGTTCTTCAACGAAGATCTGCTTCGTGCTGCCTGCTGCCTTCGTCGGGCCGAATTATCGCACTGCAGAAAATTGGGGGTAATGGCCATGCCGCTCACAGTGTCGCAAGACGCGGACACCCAATCTCCTATAATGCCCCTGACCGTCGTCTCCGAGCCGCTACACATCATCGGGGGGTGTGTGGTTATCAAAAAGGCAGCAGATAGCCAAGCCCCCGCCGAACTGAAAAAAGCCTCGCAGTGTTTACCCAAAATCGACCTGTTGGAGGGGGCCGAGGCGATGCTTTGCTTGATGGGAGGAAGTAGTGACGCCGACAGGTGTGTATAAGCGGGTGTAAAACACAAAGGGTGTATAGGGTTGAGGAGAATCCCAGACACCTCTTGTCAGCATGCGGTGATCCTTGGAGATGAGCCAGCTGATGTTTAGGTCACCTCCGTTTTGAACTTCGCAAAGGAACATTTGGACATCCGATCGCACTAATACCTTCTCGTCCCCCCTCCCCTCAGCGATAGGATCGTAATGGCACCACTTCAAAAGGGAGAAGAGAACTCTAGCAAAGAATATCAGGATGAGTTGAAGCCTAATGGCGAGTATAGGCCTGTCCGCACTTTTCGCGTAACCCCTCCGGAGAACACACTGCAGGAGGAACTAGGGAGGGGTGTAGAGGACTGGATGATGCTGGCTGAGATTGTGAGGAGGGGGACTGAGGAAAAGGAGGCTGAGGGCGGGGAGGCTGAGGGCGGGGAGGCCGCTATTGCAGCTGCCAAGGCGGCCTCGGCTGCGGCTGCGGCAGGCAAGGGGGCGGGTAAGGGGGCTCGGACAATGACGAATACGGCGATTGTGCCAATGAAGACATCAACAACGACAACAATGTCGAAGGGAGGAGGGAGGAATGAAGCTGTGGACTCGGGTCAAGCGGTTTGCGGAGTATTACCCACCGCCCCATACCCCAATTTTCATCCAACCAGCAACGGGCTGCCGGCGGGGGCTATGGGAAGGGCTATGGGACAGACCATGGCGGGGACCATGGGGGGAGCCATGGAGGGGACCATGGAGGGTGTCATAAGAGGTACCATGGGGAGATCCATGGGGGTTACGATAGGGGATGCCATGAGGGGTGCCATGGTAAATACGATGGGGGGTCCAATTTTGGGTACGATGGTGGGTGGCATGGTGGGCACGATGCCCACCATGGGCGTTGCCATGGGGGGTGCCATGGGGGGTGCCATGGGGGGTGCCATGGGGGGTGCCATGGGGGGTGCCATGGGGGGGGCCATGGGGGGTTCCATGGGGGGTTCCATGGGGGGTGCCATAGGGGGTGCCATGGGGGGTGCCATGGGGGGTTCCATTGGGGGTGCCATGGGGGGTTCCATGGGGGGTTCGATAGTGGGCACGATGGGTCCTGGCATGGTGGGCACGATGCCCACCATGGGGGGTACCATGGGGCGTGTTAACCCCTTCATCTACTACAACAACCCTGAGACCTACATGGCCACGGAGAAAGGGGAAGACGCGGAGGCTGAATACAGTCAGGACTTTGTCAAGGCTGACGATCTGTGGATGTGCGGGATCGGAAAGTGCGAGTATGGGGCAAAGGTCAAGGGAAACACCAAGGCTCACAGAGCCAACATCCACGGTATCGGTGTGACTTGGTTCAAGTGCCTAATGGCCAACTGCAACTACAAGGCCAAGAAAAAGGGCAACCTTACCCTCCACCTCGCCACCGTCCACTCAATCGGCGTGACTTGGATGCCCTGCACCGAGCCCCTGTGCCAGTACCGCGCCGTAGGCACGAAGGACATGAAACGGCACAAGGCCAACGTCCACCAGATCGGGGTCGTCTGGCACCACTGCGATCAGGAGAATTGCAAGTACAAGAGCAAGGTCAAGGCGAGCGTGAAGCTCCACAAGGCCAACATCCACGGCATCGGGGTGGTCTGGCACCCTTGCGCCGAGCCGGGGTGCGAGTACAGGGCCAAGGAGAAGGGGAGCGTGAAGCTCCACAAGGCCCTCATCCACGGAATCGGCGTAACGTGGCACGGGTGCGGGGAGGGGAGCTGCGGGTACAGGGCGAAGAAGAAGTCCAACGTCAAGCAGCACAAGGCCTTCGTCCACGGGATCGGGGTGACGTGGCACTTCTGCGGGGAGGGGGACTGCGAGTATAAGGCCAAGGAAAAATCCAACGTCAAGAGACACAGGGCTAGGATACACGGCATTGACCCAAAGGCTAAAGCGAAGGAGGGAGGGAAGGGGGAAGGGGAGGGGGGAGAGGGGGGGGACGTGTAATTTTGTAAATCTGTTATAATCATTTTTGGAAGAACAAGTTTGACGGTTTATATTCGGAGGACTGTAGTAGATAGTTGTATTTTTGTTTTACTAAATTGTTCACTTCTTCTTACCCCTACTATTATTTCCCTTCTTCCCTTTCTTCCCCGTCGCAAGTGCTCCCCCCTATTTCCACATCCGCTACTCCCGCATCCGCTCCTTCCCCCTTAATCCCCTTCCCTGTCTTGGATCTTTCCTTGACCATTGCCTCACTCTCCCCCTTCTCGTTCAGCGGGCCCCCGCATTGCACCTTGTGCTTCTTCCAGTGCTTCCTCTGGCACTCCCTCGAGCAGTAGGCGACGTTGCGACAGGGACACATGAGGAGCTTGTCGCGTGACTTGGCAGTTAGAGCCTCGCAAACAAAACAGCAGAAGGGACGGCCTTGAAGGTAATGTTTCGTGATGTTGGTGATTGTAGGATCGCGATAGGAAGGAGGGGCCAAATTAAATTTGTCACGAACTACATCGGAATCGGGCTTTCCGAGATGAAGAAATGTTACGAACATCTTTATTGCAATATCTCTACTAAGCCTAGTGTGTTCTCCTTTGCACGCCATGAGGCACATACGAAGCAAAATTTCCACGTCCTTGGTGGTTGGAATAGCACCGCGCGTGAGAAACAGCCTGCATATGTCGTGTGCTCCAAAAAAGAGAGCACCAATAAGTGGTGAAAGAACACGTCCATTAGCGTGAACCACTGTCTTGTTCACATTTGCTCCATGATCGAGAAGTGCTATGGCCTTATCAATGTGTCCCACAGTAGCAGCATGCATCAAAAAGTTGGAAGCGCCTTCCCCCAACCCTTCGACTCGTAGGTCCATATTAGGATCAAGTCCATGTTCTAAGAGCAATCTCAAGATTGTTGAATTGTCACTTTTCATCATTGATATATCTGCGGCCACGTACATGGCTTCCTTGTTGTCAAAACCAGCCTCTAAGGTAAGCTTGACCATCTCAACATTTTGGTAATTTGAGGCGAGTGAGAGGACTGAAACGATCTTCATGTTCTCATCAACATGCGTTGTATAAACGCCTAACAAAACCTCAGGACCATGTTCCTTGGCATACCCCTTGACGCGATCCCAGTCTTGGCCTAGAGCCCAATCTAAGCACAACTGCTGACCGTCTGTCAAATCGTCCTTACTATGTACTGTCACATTTGTGGTCTCTGATGAATAGTGTGACGATTGTACCTCTGATTGTTGTTTCTTGAGTAGTTCCACGAGTTCCCTCTTCTCCGTTAGTCCCACCGCCTCCTTTCCTAGCCCCCCTTTCCTGATGGCAGCCTTCAGTTCCTTCACGCTCATCTCTTCAACCTCCTTCTCCTTAACAACGCAGCTCTCGTCGACCGGGAGTTGTTCCATTTTTGAGTGAACTTATTCTGAGTGTAAGTTTATAGTTGCAAATTACGACGTGAAACTTATCAACAAAGCCTTGAAAGTACTCCACGTAGGCAGAAGTGTCGTGTAGGTGCTAATATTGGAGTCTAACCAAAACTGACATCACACCAACCCCAAAATCTGAGAAAGTTTCTTCAGAGAAATATGAAGTTGTTCATTCTCACGCTAATCGCAATAAGAATAAGCAATTTGATGTACATCGAATTCTGAAAAATTGCTTATAGCCGCCGCATTACTGTCATTGTTTCGTTCACTTCTTCTTACCCCTATTATTCTTGCCCTTCTTCCCCTTCTTCCCGTTCTTCCCCGTCGCAACTGCTCCTTCCGCTACTCCCACATCCGCTCCTCCCGCCGCCGCTCCCTTCCCTGTCTTGGATCTTTTCTTGACCATCGCCTCACTCTCCCCCCTTTCGTTCAACCGTCCCGTGCATTGCACCTTGTGCTCCTTCCAGTGCTTCCTCTGGCACTCCCTCGAGCAGTAGGCGACGTTGCGACAGGGACACATTAGGAGTTTGTCGCGCTCCTTGGCGGTGAGAGCCTCGCAAACAAAGCAGCAGAAGGGACGGCCTTGAAGGTAATGTTTCGTGATGTTGGTGATTGTAGGATCGCGATAGGAAGGAGGGGCCAAATTAAATTTGTCACGAACTACATCGGAATCGGGCTTTCCGAGATGAAGAAATGTTGCGAACATCTTTATTGCGACATCTCTACTAAGCCTAGGGTGTTCTCCTTTGCACGCTCTGAGGCAATGAATAAACACTTGATCCACGTCGTTGGTGGTTGGAATAGCACCGCGCGTGAGAAACAGCCTACATAAGTCGTGTGCTCCACAACTCATAGTAACAGTAAGTGGTGAAACAACATGTCCATCATGAGGGTGAACCACTGCCTTGTTCACATTTGCTCCATGATCAAGAAGTGCTATGGCCTGATCAATGTGTCCCACAGCAGCAGCAGACATCAACATGTTGGAAGCGCCTTCCATCACCCCTTCGACTCGTAGGTCCATATTGGGGTCAAGTCCATGTTCTAAGAGCAATCTCAAGATTGTTGAATTGTCACTATTCTCTATTGACTTACGTGCGGCCATGTACATGGCTTCCTTGTTGTCAAAGCCGGCCTCTAAGGTAATCTTGACCATCTCAACATCATCGTGATGTGAGGCGATAGTGAGGACTGAACATACCCTCCATTTCTCATCAACATCCAATGTATAAACGCCAAACAAAACCTCAGGACCATGTTCCTTGGCATACCCCTTGATGCGATCCCAGTCTTGCTCACCAGCCCAATTTATGCACAACCGCTGACCTTCTGTCAACTCGTCCCAACTATATACTGTCACATTTGTGGTCTCTGATGAATTGTGTGACGATTGTACCTCTGATTGAGATGCCATTTTTGAGCGAACCTATCCCAAGTGTAAGTTTATAGCAGCAAATTACGATGTGAAAGTGATCAACGAAACCTTGAAGCTACTCCACTTAGGTAGAAGTGTCGTGTAGATGCTAATATTGGAGTCCACCTCTGAGAAAGTTTCATCTTGGAATCAGGAGTCGAAAGGAGGGGACAAAAACAGGGACCCTAACCCTAGATGGGGATAACCCTAACAGATGGAGAAATATGAAATTGTTCATTCTCACGCTAATCTATTCGTTCCCTTCTTCTTAGAACCACTGATGTATGCTGACAATTTTTTCAAAACCTTTCTTTATTTATAGCCCTCCCCCCCCTTTCTTTCCCCCCCATGTTCACCTATACTGTTGTTGTTGTTGGTATCCCCCATTAGCTTGCCATTCCCTTAATTTCCTCTCATATTCTTCCATCTCCTTCCCCCCCCCCCCCCCCGCCGCTGACTGACTTGTCATTGTCGTAGTAGCTCCGTATTGTTGCGCAGCTGCCGCTGGCGTTGTCATTGCCGTAGCGGAGTATTGTTGCGTCTGGTAAACCTGCCCCTGTTGTGTTTGTTGTCCCCACCCCGCCGTCATCTGCTGTTGGTATTGCGCGTGTCCCTGCACTCGTTGACTATAACCGTGACCAGCGGGGGATTGCAAGTGTCCCTGTGCTTGTTGACCGTAAACACTCCCACCCACACCCCCCGGTACGGACATGTTAGCACCTCCGTACAAACCATACTGATGTTCACCAGCCCCGGCTGGTATGGCGGAGGGAGGTTGCTGTTGAGGGTACTGTTGCCCGGCTGCTATGGCTGGTGGAGGTTGTTGTTGTGCGTATTGTTGTTGTTGCGCATATCCCCCATACTGGGTTAAATGTTGTTGTTGATGTTGTATTTGATACCCTCCCCCCCCCCCTCCCCCCGTTCTAATCGTCGTTTCCGCTTTAGTCAATAAACCTTCCCCTAATTCCGCCCCATGCATATCAGCCGAACCTGTATTCCCACCTCTCCCATCGTTCGTCCACCAAGTCCTAGCTTTATCATCAATAATAACCCCGACTGCTCGCAACCTGTCACGTAGCTCGTCTGATTTTCCGTAAAGGCGATCGCGACGTGCGGTCTCCCGGTAACTGCAGATAGCGTTAATCTCACCGTCTGTTAAAACGCACACACCTGAACTAACACTACCACCCTGAGCACCGTATGCTCCTTGATAACCGTAGTCACCGTATCCCCCGTATCCTGTATAGCCTTGGTTATTGTAACCATACCTTCCCCCCCCTCCCCCCCTTTGTTGTGATGTCCCCCAATCGGTTCCAGGTGGTGGTGGTTTACCAAAGAAGTTCGGTGGATCCAGACACCCATCTCTACTCCCTTGGAACCACCTTCTATCCCTATCAGCTGTTCTTACACCGTAGGTTAGGAGGAGGGATCGGAGGGAGTCGGAGAGAGCGTAGTCTTTTGATAAGCGGGCTTGGAAACGCTGCATTAATATCGAGGCCTAAAGAGGGGAGGGAGGAATGAGGGGGGAGGAGGGTATGTTGGAGTTAAGTTAGAGAAAGTATAGGTTTGCTCGTTACCTTAGCTCAAGCCATTGCGTTCTTCATTCCTCCCCTAACATTTTCCGTTGCATTCCCCCTGTCTCTTTTTTCTTACCAGTTCCTCATCTGTTATACCACCATTCTTAAACCCTCCTCCAAACTGTTGTTGTTGAGGTGGTTGTTTAAAGAAGTCAGGTGGTTCAGTGCATCCTCTTCTATCACCCATTCTCCACGTTTTCTCTTTATCCGCCACGTGCACGCCCTTGGATTTGAGAGTGTCGCGGAGAGAGTCTGAGAGAGCGTAATCACGAGAGGCGCGAGCGTCGTAACGGGCTTGGAGGAGGGTTACTAACTCGGAATCTGGTATTGTAGGGGCAGGGGCGGGGGTAGGGGCAGCGGCAGGGGCAGGGGCAGCGGCAGGGGCAGGGGCAGAGGGGGGGAGTGAAGAAGAGGGTGAAGAAGAGGGTTTGTTGACAGAAGTCTCTGCAGAAGTCTCTACAGAAGTCTCTGCAGAAGTCTCTGTGTGCGGTAGGGAGGATGTTGGGAGGTCGTCTGTTGGTGGGAGGTCCTTGTTTTGTTTGTCCTTCTTTTCTTCTTCCTCATTTTTGTTGTTTTTATCTTTCTCTATGTTGTTTATTGTGTCTTCATCCTTATCCTCCTTCTCGTCTTCATCCTCCTTCTCATCTTTATCATCCTCCTTCTGCAGATGTCCGTGGTTTTGTTGAATCTTTTTGCTCTTTTTATTTTTGTGTGTAATTGGAATATCACCATCAACGTCATCAACTTCATCTTGGTTATCATCTTCGACATGAGTTTGATCCTCATTTAGTCCCTCATTTTGATCTATTTTAGTTCGTTCCTCTTCAGGTGCTGATCGTTTTGATCGATTAGATCTTCTTAATGACATCTTTATTATCACAATTAGATACCTTTATATATATGTATACATACACACAAACACACACACGTCTTAAATTAGGCTATATTATTATGTAAGACCAGGAAACAAGACCAAAAGAATTAAGCCACAATCTGAGAGATTGGGGGAGGGAGAACAGGAAGATTCGGAGACTCGAAAGTGGTTCCCACATTTTTGGGCCCTTTTTTGTTCATACTACATACATACACACAAGGTGCGAAGGAAAGAACAAAAGGGAAACAGAAAGCGACAACGCAATAACACGATAAGGAACTTTCAAGAAGGACATTGCATCTACTTTTGTGTGCACTAGGGACTAACCTCTCGACCTCCTCCTCCTCCATCTACAAATATAGGAATCCCTATCACATACACCACCCCACCACAGGATCTTGCGGCACAAATAGATAGATAGCAAATCGCAAGCACTTGCTGCTCGCAGCTCCACAAATAAACACATTCCAAAGAACCAGGCACCCAAACATGCAATTAAGTGGCATCCTAAAGCGCAAGAAATCCCCCCCAGTCCTCCCCTCAAGTATATTCCCCCGTCCCCCCTCCCCCTCAACACGCTCCTCAAAAGCACCACGGTATAAAGAGGGGTACACATGGGACGTGCCTAAAAAAATAAGAAAACGTACCCGAGGACTTTACTTTTACCTCCCCATCTTATGTCTCATCTTCCTCCTTCTAATATTTATAATACCGGAGGAGTTCACCAACGCACTACGTCAGGTATCGAACGATTTGAACTTACCAACGTTCAGTACATTCATGATTAAAATTAAATACACTAAGGATGACGCACTACAAAGGTAAGCCAGGGGGGGGAATGGGAACACGAACAAGGGGAACACACTGTAGATGAGCATTTGTGATATATCTGTTTCTATATCTATATCCTCCCCTTCCCACCCTCGTTTGAGTGCTTTGTCGTGTGTTTGGAAATTCCCCCAAAACCCCCAGCTTAAAACATTTACCTTCCCCTTCCCCTTCCCCGCACGCACCCTAATTCCTAGGCTGAACGCAATGTGTGAATCATTAGATAGTCCAACAACGTCTTTAGAATCAGATTTATCATGGTATTTATCCGGTGCTTCCCCCGACCCAAACCCCTCCTACGATCCTACCTTCACCGGTGGCTTATTGAGTAGTACATGGTCAGATATCCTCGATCTTAGTAGGGTTGATATTATACAATGTCTTGATATAAACGGTGTCAGGAACAGCATGGAGGAGATAGGGAAGGTTGAGGAGGTGGGGATGAGAATGGAGTTGGATCCAAAGTTTTATTATACTAAGGAACTATTAGGGTATGTAGGAAAGGGACTTGAAGGAGAGAAGGTAAGAAATAGGGGGGGAGGGAGGGGGGGGGGGGACAAAGGGGTGGAGAAGATATAGAGAACTTAGAAATTATTATCTAATTATGCGGAATCGGGGGGGAAATTAGAAAGGACTTGGTGAGGGGGGAGTATAACAAAATGAAGGAGGGAAACTAGCTACGTGTATGTGATAGAAACAAAGGGGAACAGAAACAACAAACACATGACACACGACACATACACAAGGTCACACAAACACACACACACACATACACACGTCATCACCCCCCTCACTCCCCCCCTCAGGTATCCGTAAAGTTCGGAGACGGTAAAGGTTCAGTAGGAGGTGGTCCAACCCTGCGTAAAATCCGTCGTTGTAATTCCGATTCATCCTCCTCAGGTAACGACGGTGTCATATATAAAGCCGAGAAATGGAGACATTGGAGAGAGGATGATTGGATGACTGTTTACGAGGATATTGGATGGGAGAAGAAGATGGATAAAGCTACGTGGAGAGGGAGCACGACGGGGTGCGAGGATTGTTATCCTAAGATTAAATATGAGAATTACGAAGACGATCCTAAGGGGAGTAAGGATGGGAAAGGATCTGCTAGAGAGGCGGTTAGAAGGGGTGGGTATGGGAGTAGGGCTGAACTTGTTAGGAGGATGGACTGGTTGAACGGGATTGAAAGGGGGGGGAAGAATATGTTTGATATCGGGGTTTCTATTTACAACCAGAATGTGGAGAACCTGTGGGGGACGAAACCGTTCCTTTCAAAGGCTGATCAAATGGGTAGTAAAGTTATTATTATAGCCGAGGGTAACGACGTTGCTACGGGGAGTAAGTGGGCTATGCTTAGTGGGAGCGTGGTTGTTATGAGCAGCCCGGCTACTTGCAGCTGGTTGATGGAGGACGAGATGATACCGGGGGTACACTACCTTGAGGTTAAGTGGGACTGGAGCGACCTGGTTGAGAAGGTCGAGTGGTGCTTTGACAACGATGAGGAGTGCGAGAGGATCGGGAAAATGGGACAGTGCTGGATGAGGAGGTTTTTGGATGATGAGAGGGAGGGAATACTACAGGAAATGGTGGTTAGAGAAGCTATTAAGATGCAGAAGGAGAGAGGGTACTGCGGGGTACTGCGGGGCGGGGGGAACTGAGGGTTAGCGACTGTTTGTTTAATGCAAAAGGAATCTACCTTCGCCCATAAATATACCACATCTTCAGACGGGCTTGGCCTTGATTTCAACGCTCTCCTCAATTATGGCGCCGTTCACGGTTCCCACAAAAGTTTCCCAGCCTCAATCTACAGTAGGATTCCTAGGAACCTCGGTGTTTTTCCTAATTCCTAGCGGAATTTTGAAGAAACGGATATTCAGTTTCATTTGACAACAAAACAGGTACCTGCTCCTCCTTCACCTCCCTTCCGATTCCCCCGTTCTCTTGTCTATGAACGCCCATGTATAATTATACCCCACTCCCCCCTTCAACCCTTTAAAACACCCCCTCCGACTACACCCTCGGCTGATTTGGGAGATGTGACTTTGTGACCAAAAATGAGCGATTCGAAACATG